>PVKS010030395.1:0-24439 GCA_004027875.1 Aplodontia rufa | reverse complement strand
GGGTCTCTCACTCATAAAAGAGGAGGAATCTCTTAACATGCACTGATTGACAGTCACAGAGAATTTTTGTCATTTCAGCAGAGATCATACCAGTTTCTACTTAACTTCCAATGTCCATATGATGTTAAGGATGTTCTGTTTAAACATCAAGATGGGAAAAAATTCATTCAAATCTTAGTCAGGTTATCTACACATATAATTGACTCTTCAAGAAATGCCAAAGGCCCAAAAGTATATGAGAAGATGTTCTACATCTCTAGCAATCATTGAAATGAAAATTATGGGTCCAAATGTCAAAGATCAAGAATATATATAACAAATAATGCTGGGTAGGGAGTCGGGAGAAAGGAACCCTTATACACAGTGGGTGGGACTGTAAACTACTACAACCATTCTGGAAAGCAGTATGGAGAATCCTCAAAAATGAGGGATGGTACCACCCTATGACCCAGCTATCCCACTTCTGTGTATTTTCCCAGAAGTGTTAAATTTGGCATACTGCAGCAATACAGCCGCATCAATGCTTAATCAGCACAATTCACAAAAGCTAAATTATGGAATCAACCCAGATCCATAAACTCTGGTATAAATACACCATGGATTTCTGCTAAGCCATTGAACAATGAATTCATCAATTTTGCTGGTGAATGGATGGAGTTGGAGAAAATCATGCTGAGTTAAATTAGCCAAACTCAGAAACTCCAGGGCCAAATGTTTTCTCTCATATATGCAAGTTAGAGTACAATACAGGAAAGACTGAGAAACAAAAAATTTGGACAACAGACTCATTAAGGATGAATGATCAGTGGAACTGGTGGCAACCTCATTGTTCAGGGGCCAGATGTGGGGAATGTCAGGAGAGGGAGGATAAGGTGGGGATATATGATGTGTGCATGTTTGTAAGTGTGGCAACAAACTACTTCAATGTGTATAAGTATAATGAAAAACTAGAATGTTGTTCAAAAACTGATAGTAATTTTCTCTTCAAGATTCCTGTTCCAAAGACCTTTATTTCTGAGTATCAATTTCATTTTTCTCTTATATTATTCCCGTTGTGGAACAAATTGACCAATTCTAATTTGAGACAGCAATTACTCTCATTTTCTTTGAAACAGAAAACAAATCTTTGCAAACCACAACTTGATTCATCAGAAACATGATTTGCTTTTCACATATGCAGAACAGTTTTCCTTACTTTTTTCTATCTTTTCTTTTTCCTCATGTCACAATCAGGATAACTTAGTTGCATCATGTTCCAAAGTTGTGTTTCATTATAGCACAAATATTTCAGAGGCACAAATATAATTTTGAGCACAGTGAAAAGTTTTTCATTTTTCTATGAAATATAAGAGCCTCATATTGGGTTGATATGTGTTAACAATCAGGAATTGCTGTTCATTCAACTCCAAGGTTGCAAAGACACTGTGTTACCTGTGCATACAAGCAGCAGTAACGTACACAGGATAGGTTTGTTCACCACCATGCAGAGGGTTTCTACCTAGTTTTTGTGAGAAAGCCCCTTTACTTTACACTCAAAACACTTTTTATATCTTCTCCTAAGTCCTGAAGAGAATGGAAGTGTCCAGTTCCCCTCTTTGTTTCCCTACTTACTGCACATTTTAGAAGTCTTCTCTCCCTGCAGACTTTTCTAGACCATGATTACTGTTTAACCAATAGTATATTCTTATGTAGCCTCATACAGATATGATCTAGATATGCAATATTTATGCATTATTGAATGTAACTGATGAAAATTGTGGGGAGTTTAAGGCTCAAATGAGAATAGGAAAATTGTATGAGACATAATACAAACAACATCATTGATAAAAAAAATTCCCTTGTATACTTTAATCTTTTCTCACCTATTTATTTGTTCCTGGGAAATATGCTTGGACTACTCATGCAGACCTGGATCCAGAGATACTTTTCCAAGGTCTTCTGCAAATTACAATTCCTCTTGTGTAATTTTGAAAGCATTTTGAAACATGTGAAAAAGTTCACAAGTTGCTTGCATTACTTAACTCAATGTATGTGTGCTATAGAGTTTCTTGAAAGCAAAATGTAGTTGAGTCAGTTTTAAAGTCCACTCTGTTAACATATGCCTTTTAATAAGAGAATTTAGACATTTGTAGTCAAGGTGTTTACCTATAGGTAAAAACTTCCTAAAAACCCTGTTCTTTTCTTTTTATGGTTTTGTAGTAGTTCTTTCTTTTCTCTTATAGTCTGTTATGTTTTTGTGACTGAATCTAAAAATATATGTGGATACTTCACTTCTTCTTTGGACTTTGTTAACTATAGACTTTTGCTTGAACCACACCAAACCACATTTTGAGTAGAACAAGCCATTTTAGAGTGACATCATGATGACAAATGCCTGTAACCTCAGGGACTTAGGAGTTCAAGGCAGAATGATGAAAAATTGCAGGTGAGATTCAACAACTAGTGATACCTTCATCAAGTTTCCTAGATCCTGTAAAAGAATTAACAGGATTGTGCACTTAGCTAAAAGTGGTGAAAATCTTACCTGGAGAGCATTTTTGTTCTATCATTTGGTATAGTAAGAATTTGAGAGCAATGAACTGAGAAATTAGGTGGTAAGAACATCTGAGCAAATGTTGTGGGTATAGCTTCATTTCTCCTGACATTGTATACTTAAGGTGTGTTATGTTTTGGATGTGAGGTGTTCCTCAAAGGCCCATGTGTGAGACAATGCAAGAAGCCTGAGAGGTGAAATAACTGGGTAATATGAGCCTCATCCCAATCAATGAAGCATTCCCCTTTTCAGGATTAACTGGCAACTGAAGGCAGGTTGGGTGTCATTGGAGGAAGTTGGTACCTGAGGGTATGCCTTCGGGTGTATGTTTTGTATCTTGCAAGTAGATTGTTCTACCTTTTTCCTGAAATATTCTTGAGCCCATTCCTTCCATCATATTCTTCTGCAATAATGTGAGTCTCACCTTGAGCACTAAGAAATGGACTCCACTGTCTATGGACTGAGACCTCTGAAGCAGTGCATCCCCAAGCACACTTTTCTTCCTCTCATCTTGTTCTTGTCAGGTGTTTTAGTCACAGCACCATGAAAGCTAACTAAAATGATATGGAAAGAGATAAATAATTGACAAGGCCATTATTTTTAAATAATTTTTAAAAATAATATTTTCAATAAAATTATTTTTTTAAAGATTTAATTTTATTTATTTTTTCATCTGGCCTTTGTTTCTCTGAGACTTAGTTGGGTATGTGGTGCTGGGGTTCGAACCAGGATCCTCATGTATGCGAGGCAAGTGCTTTACCACTCAGCCACCATTCCATCATTTAAAAGGAATTGGAAACATATTAACCAGTAAAGAATGAGAAATACTGTCATGGAGAGAATACTAAGAGTGTGGTCAGGAAATGTTTGAAAAGGAGATGAGAATGAAGTGTTGAAGGTGATCTATTTAATGAGGACAATGGGAGAATGACCCCAAAGTATTTCCACAGGTCTTCAGTGCTGACAAATCCATGTCATTCAGGATGAGAGGAACTTGAGGACAGGACGGTTTGGGGGTGGCACCTTGCTTTATGTAGGAACATTGTCTTGCTCTCCATTGAACGGTAAAATTTTTTGCTTCACATTTTCTCATGCACCTCTTCTTAACTGTCCTAGCTGTTGCTCAAGGGCTCCAAAGGGTGCTTTAGGCTAAAACAACTGTATCCAAAAGAGCTGAATTCACTTCTCCTCTCCTCAGCACTAGAAATATTGCAAATAAAGAAAAAAGACCACATAGTAGGAATGGTGATGGAGGAAAGCATCCCTCTGTGTCACAGGGTTCTCAAGAACACTCTGATGGCTAAGGTTTCCTCCTCTTTCAAGTGCCACTGACACTTTGACTCAGGAGATGTATCTGTTATCTACCTATAGATAAATGACATTTGTATGTCAATCTAGGTCACATGTTTCAATCTGGAAAAACTAAGAAACAAACTCATAAGATAAAATGAAGCTACAACTCGATTCATATGTATAAAGTCAACTGATTTCCATTTCTTACATGTGGACTTTCAGCACTTTGTCCTATCCCACTTAAAAGTATAATTTTAAAACCTGGGCTTTCTACATAACCATAACATAAAGGGACTGTCAAATTTAGTAAACAGAAGGCAGACAGAGTAGGTATGCACTATACACTTCCTATACACTTCCTTTTCTTCTATATATATATACCAGACATATAGGTGAAGAAACCAAGAGCACAGAAATGTCAATGATCACAGATTTTTAAAAATCCCTTCAGAAGTCTATAGGTTTGTACAAACCATAGAAAACAGATGGTACATGAGGTCAGAAAATGCTTTAATGACAGCCAGCCACTGACCTCCAGATAAAAGAGGAAAAGCTACAACCTTAAGATGGAGCTTTGGGTTACATGTTCAGGAGCACACCTGTAAAAGTACTGATACAGGGAGATGGGGCAAGAGGATGGCAAGTTGGAGACCAGCCTGATTAACCTAAAAAGCCCTATATATGATATAATGGAAAGGAAAGGTAGTTCAATGGCAAATAGTCTCTTGATTGAATTCCCAGGGCCAACAGAAAAGATAGAAAATGAAAGAAAGAACGAAAGGAAGGAAAGAAGAAAATACTATGTCTTTCACATTTTGAGCAAAAACAAAGTGCCTCTGTTCTCAAGTGGAATATGCTCAGGTAACAGCCCCTCCAAGATGATTGAACCATCCTTCTCCCTCACATATGTATTATATACTCGGAATGTGTTATCTCTCCTCCCCAAAGATGGTTCTAGCTAAAGAACCATGGCCCTCTGGTGAGATGGGTTCACAGGGGAAGTGGAGTTGATTCATTCTGCGATACCAGGGAAGAAAAATCAGTCAAAATCAAGCAACAAGGAAAATTATACTTCTTTGGTCTTATCTAGTGTCCTTGACTTGGCCTAATAAAATAAATATCAGTTATCACTACTAGAAGTTCAAGAGTCACTTTCTTAATTTACAATGTAAATCCTCAGCATAAATTATTCTTGCTATTAGAAAGCAGATTCTCAGATTTTACTAATGGCAACTGTCATAAATCATATTCTGATCAGCAGGTGTGGAAACAGGTAGAGTCTCCATTAGCAGAAATCTCCTGATGGGTCTAGGCCATGACACTGCTGTTTTCTCTCACCATCCAATGTGAGAATTTTCCTGACACCCCAGGGGTTGTCCAAGAAGGAAGTCATAGCTAGCTCTCACCATTCACTCCATACTGGGTAGCTGCACAGTGTGAATATTGGTGCTAAATACCCTTATGCAAGGGAGGTACGTTCTGAAAAGGAGGGAATTGGTGGAAGAGCAAGAATTTAAAATCACACAACCACCTCCATTTAAACACGCCCTTCAGCTTCCACTAAAACAAAATTTCTAGATCCTCCACCTATGCTCAATGCAGTCACCTGGACACTTCCACTGTACTGAAATACACCTTCCTATTATCTGTAAGATTAAGATTCAGAGGGCACTTTCTACTGCCATGAGAGAAATACCTTATGAGAACCACTTAGAGGAGAAAAAGCTGATTTTGAGCTTACTGTTTCAGAGCTTCAATCCACGTTCTGCTGGACCCATCATTCTAGGCTTGAGGCAAAGCAGAATATTATGCAAGCAGAACGTGGCAGAGGAAAGCTGCTCAGCTCATGACAGAGAGGAAGCAGAGAGAGGGAAAACACCAGAGATGACAAATATGTCACAAACACACCCCCATATCCCACTTCCAACAGGCCCTCGCTACCTCTCTGCAATCATACCAATCCTCTCAAATTATGAATGCATCAAATGGATTAATCCACTAATTAGGTAGATCTCTCAAAATCAAATCATTTCTCTTCCTTTTTTTAACACAATAGCTTTAGCAGTTCAGTCATGTTATATAGAAATTTGCTTTTGTAGGTAAGGACCTACACTTATAGCATAAATTCCAAGCACTACCAAGTGACTTAAGTGTGTGCTGAAAAAGAAAAAAAACCTTTAAATTTTATGATCCCTTGTGTAACAAGTGAACTGAAATAATGAGAAATGATGGTGGCTTCTGAGAAAGAGTGGCAGGTATAGGACCACTCCATATTCATTGGTTTTTCTATGTTGCTGTTGTTTGTATTTTTCTGTTTCATTCTTTTTCTTTTTCTTTCTTCTTATTTTTTTGTAGTTGGTGAGAGAAATAGAAAGTGAGATGATAATCAATTTTATTTAGTTTTAGATTTTAAAATATTTTTTTCTTTTGTGTCTACAAGCAATTTGGATAGAGCCAGCACAGAGTAGGGACCCCAAAATTCAAGCACTGTTATATTTATAGAAATTTTTATAAAAACCCAAGGAAATGATCCTAAAAAACTAGAAAGTTGTATGAATTAATATGACTTAAAGAAAGAAAACTTTTAACGTAGTATTATCCTCGCATTTCATGTTTCCAATTCTGAGAATATTTCAATGACGTTGACAAAAGTGCATTAGAATAGGTTGGAAATCATAATGTAGAGCTTGTGTATCCTTTACATATATTTTCATATATGCAAAAGTTTTTTTTTTCAAATGCTCAAATCAAAATAACTTGGTTCAACAGACAAGAACTCTAAAAGAACAATATTTGTTTTAAGTTACCATAAGTGGCACATTTGTTTCTCAATATATTCTTTTTTTATTGTCTTAGGTTTAGTTTTTTACTGAGAAGTTAATCTAGATACACTTTATCACAGAGGTATATTCCTTGCCCTTTTGGCTTTTATTTTCAGACAGGTTTGCTTAATTGCCTAAAGATGGCCTCAAATTTGCAATTTTTCCACCACCTCCTGAGTCTGGATTATAAGCATACATGCACCACTGTGCCCAGCACAATTTATGTTTTCCTAGGTTTCCCATCTCTAGGAAAATGGACTTAACCAGTTAATCTCAGGGATGATTCCCTTAACCATCTACCAAATAAGAACTTGTGGTGTTCTCTGGACCACACTCCCTCTGACCTTCTTAGTAGATAAACAGCGGGAATGCTGTGGTATCAGTGATAGGACATACTTTATCAGCTCTGCTTTTGTTTATTTTGAGTTTTCTCTTACCATTTGTAGTCTACTGAAGGCTTATCTATTTGTTTTTCTTTTCAAACATCAACTTTTCCTTTCATTGATCTTTTGTGTATAGTTTATCTCAATTGTATTATTTGTTTTTATTTCCCCCATCATTTGTTTGTGTTTGATTTGCTCTTGCTTATCTAAGTCCATGTGGTTCATTTATAGACACTTTATTTCTGCTCTTTCTGATTTTGGTTAAAAATTCGGATGCCATCAATTTCCAACTTCTTTCAGCTTTTGCCAAATCCCACAGGAAGTAATATTTTGTTTTTCCTTTATTTTTCTGCACACATACTACTGATCCCCTTTTGATTTCCTTAGGGAAGCACTAAAATTTCATGAGAAAGTTATTCAATTTCCATGTGTTTGTGCATTTCCCATTGTACAAGGAGTTGTTGATATGTTATTGTATTCAACAGTAGTCAGAAATACATAAAGTGATTTTAATTCTTAAGTGTTTATTGGGAAATGTTTAGAGGCATCGCATGGGCTCCACCATTGGACATATATTATGTGCAATGAGACAGATATATTTTCTGCAGGTGTTAAGCGAATGTTCCCTAGGTGTCTGATAAGTCATGTGATCTGTCATGTAGAACAAGCGCTCTCTGTGATTGTCGTTTCTCTGTCCGAACGATCTGTTCACTGTTGAAAATGTGATGTTGAAGACTTCAGAGAACATTGCACTTGCCACTGCTTCATCCCCTTTGACTGAAATACATTTACTTGTTTTGGCTGAGTGTCCTTGTTGAGTGTGCATGTTTAACAAGTGCTCTCTTGTCTTCTTGAATTCATCCTACTATCCCTCTAGAATGTTCACCTTTGTCTTTCTCTATTGAATGTGCCTCACACCTTATTTATCTCATATAAAGGTAGTTAGATGTGCTTTTGTTTTCCATCGATGTGGAACCACCTTTCAATTCCTTTATGTTAAACTTTTTCTGTCCGTAACAGTGATGTCTCATTCCTGTAGGCAATGATTTTATTTGAAATTATCTTTTTTCTATTTGACTGTGGAATATTGCACTAAATAGTTTGCTCCATTTTCGGGTTGTGATCAGGATGTGTGTTGAACTCAAAGGCACTCTGCATCTTAGCTACATGAGTTCACTTGTTATTTTTTGTTTTGAGAAAGGGTCTCCCTAAGTTGCTGGTGCTGACCTCAAAATTGAGATCCTCCTGCCTTGACCACTCAACGTCCTGTGGTTACATACTGTGCCACCGTTGTCAACAGAGTTTACTCCATTCACATTCAAGTCTGTTATTGGTAGGTAAGGACTTATTCCTGTCATTTTGGGGATCATTTTCTGATGTTTTATGTATTCTTAGTTCCTTCTCCCTTCTTTATCATTTTTGCTCATATTCTTTTTGGTTTTCTAAAGTGCTAATAGTTGATTCTGCTTTGACACAATCCTAAATTTCTCTCATGGGTCCACACTCTAAGGTTAGTCTTCAATTGGTTTAAATTGGGAGTGGAACCTTCAGGAGATGGGACCTAGACAAAAATCTTCTGGTTGTTGGTGGAAGTTCCTTAAATGCACAATGGGATCCCAGTCCTTTCTTCTTCTTCTGTTTCTGCCACGTGCTCTTGCTATGTAGTCCTGTCTTGCACAGGACCAGAAGCAATAAAGGCCAACTGACCATGCATTATTATCTTCATGCCTATTGAACACAAATGAACCCTTCCTTTCTTAAGGTCGTTTATCTCAGTTTTTTGTTAGTGTGATTGGAATATGACCATTGAGAGATTCTTCTGCCTCTCTCTATGGTATGATTGCCTAACTGATGAGAATGAGTCATTTATCTATTTTCATGATAGTCCTTGTCTTTCCTTGATTAGAAATGTGGGGTTTCTTAGATATTTCTTATGACATCAGCCCATTGGTACAGAATATCATTCATTATCCTTTGTGCAAGAATTTATTCAACCTTCATTTTCTGATAATGCTTTTGTTGGCTACCAAACTCTTGGTTGACAATTTTTTGTTTCAAAATTTGAAAATATCCCATTGTTTTCTGAGTCCTAAGATTTCTGTTGAGAAAGCCAACATTATTTTGAAGGAATCTCAGGAATGATTCCCTTAACCATCTACCAATCAGTGCTTGTGGTGTTCTCTGTACCTCAGTGTCTCTGACCTTCCTAGCAAATAAACAGCAGGAATGCTGTGGTATTAGTGATAAGATGTTCTTTGTCAGCTCTTCTTTAATTTATTTGAGTTTCCTTTTACCTTTCTTAGTTTACTGAAGATTTGTCTATTTGTTTTTCTTTTCAAGCATCATCTCTTCATTTCATTTATCTTAGTTTAGCCTCAATTATATTATTTGTTTTTATTTTTCTCATCTTCTGTGTGTGCTTGATTTGCTCTTCCTTGTTTAAGAAGTTTATTTCTTTCTCATTTTGGTTAAAGGCTTGAATGCTATCAATTTCCAACTTCATTCAGCTGTTGTCGAATCCCACAGGAACTAATATTTTGTGTTTTTCCTTTTCCTTTTCTGGACAAATACTGCCAATTCCCCTTTGATTTCTTTAGGGAAACATTGGACATTCATGAGAAAGTTATTCCGTTTCCATGTGTTTGTGCATTTCCCATTGTGCATGGAGTTGTTGATGTGTAATTGTATTCAGCAGTAATCATAAATACACATAGTGATTTAAATTATTAAGTATTTATTGGAAAATGTTTGGAGGCATTGGCTGAGGTGCATTATTGGACATATATTATGTGCTGATGAGACAGATATGTTTTCTGCCAGTATTAAATGAAATGTTCCCTAGATGTCTCTTAAGTCATGTGATTTGTAATGTAGAGCAAGAGCTCTCTTTGATTGCTGTTTTCCTGTTTCAATGCTCTGTTCACTGTTGAAAGTCAGGATTTGAAGACTCCAATGATCTTTGTAGTTCCATCTGCTTCATCCCTTTTGACTGAAATACATTTACTGTTTGTGTAGTATTGCACCTTTTTAAGTTGTATAATTACCATTTATTATAGTGTGTTGTTGAATTCATCCCTTTATCATTATAGAATGTCCACCTTTGTCTTTCTCTACAGATTGTGACTGGACACCTAATTTATCCCATACGATGTATTTAGATCTGCTTGCTTTGCTTTTGTTTTCCATTGATATGGAACCATATCAATTTTTGCATTGGACTTTATCTGTCTATAACAGTGATGTGTGTTTATATTTAATATTATAACTTTCTATTTGACTTATGTAGAGTATTGCACTGAAGAGTTACTCTATTTTGGGGTCGTGGTCAACATGTGGATTGAACTCAGGGACTGTCTACATATTAGCTACATGTGTTCACTTGTTATTTTTTTGTTTTGAGACAGGGTCTCACTAAGTTGCTGGTGCTGGCCTCAAAATTGAGATCCTCCTGCCATGACCTCCCAAGGTCCTGGGTTACAGTACTGTTTCACTGTGCCCAGCAGAAATTACTACACTCACATTCAAGTTAATCTTGTTAGGTAAGTGCTTATTCCTGCCATTCTGTGGATCATTTTGTGATTATGTGTACTCAGTTCCTTTTCCCTTTATAAAAAAATATTTTTGATTGTGCTCTTTTCATTTTATAGAGTGTTAAAACTTTATTGTGCTTTGACATGGACCTATGTTTTTCTCAAGGGCCCAAATGTTAAAGCATAGACTTCAGCGGTGCTTTTTTGGGAGTTGGTAGAATCTTCAGAACATAGAACCCAGAAGTAAGTCTTCTAGTCATTGGGGGATGTGCCTTGAATGAATATTGGGGTCTTTCTGCCACATTCTCCAGCCATGTAGTCCTGCCTTGCACAGGCCCCAAAGCCATAAATGCCAACTGACCATGGATTATTATCTCCATGCCAATTGAACCAAATGAACCTTCTCTCTCTTCCTGTTGATTTTCTCAGTTTTTTTTTTTATTACTGTAATGGAAATAGGGCTATCAAGAGAATCTTTTTTGTCTCTTATTAGTGTGGCTGCCTTACTGGTGAGTTTTAGTCATTTCCTTTTTCATGATGATAGTCATGAAAGACACTGCAACTTTTGGTGTAGAACACCCTTTTGCAAGGGAGGTGTAGTCTACAAAAGAGGCATTTGTTGGAAGAGCAAGAATTTAAAGTCACACAACCACCTCCACTTAAACATGGCCTTCAGCCTCCAATAGACTAAAACTTCTAGATTCTCCAACTACGGTCAGTGCAGATCCCCAACAGTTCCACTACTGAAATATACCTTTCTATTATTTATAAGCATAAGATTCAGAGAGTATTGGTCCACTTTTCTTTACTGTGACAGAAGTAGCTTATGAGAATAACTTAGAGGAGAAAAGCTTATTTTGAGCTCACAGTTTCAGAGGTTCAGTACACACTCTGATGAATCCATCACTTTGGGATTGAGTTGAGGCAGAATATCATGGCAGAAGGGTGTGGCAGAGGAAAGCTGCTCAACTCATGAGAGACAGGAAGAGTGAGAGAAAACATCAGGGATGAAATATAAATCCCAAAGGCACACACCCCAGGGACCCACTTCCACCAGGCCTACCTCAACTGCTTGCAATTATACCAATCATTTCAAATTATGAAAGCATCAAATGGATTATGACCTGATTAGGCTAGATCTCTAAAAATCAATGCTTTAACACAATATCTTTGGGGTCAATAATATACAAACTATAACACAGATTTGTAAGGACCAAGTCCAACTTATAGCACAAATTCCAGGAAACTCCCAAACTATTTAAATTTGTTTTTCAAAACAAATTTATGATTCCTTCAATAAGTAGCAAACTGAAATAATGAG
Source organism: Aplodontia rufa (assembly GCA_004027875.1). Classification (NCBI taxonomy): domain Eukaryota; kingdom Metazoa; phylum Chordata; class Mammalia; order Rodentia; family Aplodontiidae; genus Aplodontia; species Aplodontia rufa. Next base: position 12,557 of record PVKS010030395.1, on the reverse strand, counting down.
AAAATATGGAGGCTTAAGGGAATAAATGGCAGAAATAGGATCATTGTTTATTCATGGAGTTTCTGAATATATTTTTTTCTCCTTAGTCTACACAGTGCTTTAGATAGAAGCTGCACAGAACAAGTACCCAAGAAGTCAAAGTTTAATAGGTTTAGAGAACATTTTTTAAAACAACTGAGTAAATAATCTGCAAGATTATCTTACAAGGGTAGCTACCAAAATGCTAGATATCTATATGGATTATTATGACTTTAACAAAATATTAAGAAAACATTTTTTTCTGAGGGACAATTTATCACTGATATACATCCTTAGTTCTTTTTGGTTATTTTGAGATATTGTCCCTTTATTTGATCAAGCTACCATCAAAATTGCAGTACTCCTGCCTTAACTTCCTGAGTCATCTGTATTATAAGCATATTTGTTTTCACAGGTGCCTCATCTCTGGGAAAATGCACTTAACAGTATTTTATCTCAGGATGGTTCCCTTAACCACCTACCAAGTAAATACTTTTGTTGTTGTCTGGACCTGACTACCTTTTTAGCAAGCAAACAGCAAGAAAGCAAGTCTGAACCTGGCTGCCTCTGAGACACTGACTGCCTCTTGATAGCCTTAGCCTTTGCTCTCTCTCCTTAACATATCATCAGCAATACTGGAATGGGAATGACAATCATACTTACCCAGTAAAGATTGATAACCAGAACTACCCAGCATAGATTGGTAGGAAATTAAGAAGCCAAGAAAAAGAAAATAAGAAAATTATTGCCCAAACCAGGGTGTTGGAGCAGAGATCATGTAAATGGGAACTTATTTTGAAGGGAGAGCCCAATTTATTTAGAAATAGGCAATGTGCTGGAGAGTGAGGAATCAAAACTTATTTCTAAATTGTTGAGTAATCGGGTTAAACCATTGTATTAAACTGAGAAAGAGTTGGACAATATTACAAACTCTAGTTTTATCCCCTTTTCAGATTACCTCTGTTGACACACCAAACCCACTACCTCAGAAGGTGACTACTCAAAGGTGGAGACTTGAAAGATGGTGAAGTTATAATGAAGCTGTTAGGACAGGAACCTCTCAAAATTGCCAGTGATAGATGTCCTTATAGGAAGGAAATATAGATATGTAAGGTGACACCAGGGATGCACATGCACAGAAAAAGCGAATGTGGAGACAGAGCAGGAGGCAACTCTCTGGAGCTAAGGAGCGTAGCCTCTGAAGAATCCAAGCCTGCTGTTACCTTCATCTTGGAGGTCTAGCCATAAAGCTGCATAAAAGCAAATTTCTCCTGTATATGCCATCCAATCCATGGGTATTTGGGCAGAGATAGCACACAACATAGATTACAACAGGAATTAAGATGGGGATATTAAGAAATCTATTGGTAGCATGTTAACTGTAAACTACATAATCCACTCAAGAGCAGGGCTCAAGGGTGTCTACTCACTCAAAGGTCCTCAAGCTGCCTAGTGCAGCGTTGCTCCATGATTCAAACCTACTCTTCCTGACAGTCTTCCCTGTCAGCTCTTCTGTGACCATGGTTTGGTTGTGTCTGGTGAGTTCAAAGGTGGTATTTTTCTTTCATGACACACTAATCTTACACACACATCGCTGACACCAGAAAAGGTCAGGAAAAGGTCCCAGATGAGTGATATTTGGAAGAATCACCTGCTCTGTGCCAGGACCCACCAGGCCAAGGACATGGCAGACTGACACCAAGACTTCCATATTAGCAGCAGCCCACACAGTCTGCCACGTGCTCCTTCCTGCTCCTTCTCTCACTTGCTTTCCTGCTTGAAGGTCAACCACCAGCCACCTGGTGAATACTACTCTCTTTCAGCATCCCTTCTCATAAAGTGTATTCATAAATGAGATTGTTGTGGCAATACATAGAGGGATCTGCAAGGAACAAGCCAATTCTCTGCCTCTCCTAGGCCCATAGGCACTCAGGACTGTCACTGTTCATATCAACAGAGAAGAATGACCAACTTGGTTTATATTCCCTTTCAAAAGACATCCAAGACTATGCCAGGGGAGGGGGAAGCATCAGCCCAGCCACCTTATAAGGGTCAAAGTATTGGCAACAAAATTCAGTGTGTAGGAGACCTTCCTTCATTATTCTCTGCATCTCTGCAGAAAGGGTCAGAATAGAAAGCCTTGTGCAAAACACGGGGCCTATCTTTACAATTTTCATTCATATGGCCCTCCTGTGTTATTTCCAACCAAACTACCCTTGTTACCACCAACCATACATGAAAACTGACAATCCAAAGACTTGCACAAAGTCTGAAATGATGACACAGCTGGATATACAAATCAATGGAGATTGTCCATGAAAGTATGAACAAATAAGTACTAGATGGAAAGGAGGGAACAGCAAATGAATAGACAGCAAGCAACACCACACCCGAAGAAAACCAACTGGAACATAACTTGGCTCCAATTTGAAATAAAGCGTGAAACAAACTCAGTCCAGGACAAACTGGACTCTGACTAGAAAGTAATACCAAAGAATTATGTCAAATGCCTGGAGAAAAAGCCAGATACAAGATGATGAATCAATATCTGCATATATCATGAGATATCAACTATCATATTCAAAAGGAGAGTAGGAAGACCGCCTGTCAGAATACTGCAGAAAAATTTTCTGAGTTGAAGATTAATGTCAAAAAACATCACAGAATGTGTTTGGAAAAGCAAACAGGAACACCATACAATTGGAACATTGAAGCAAGCAGTGAACTACATTATTCAAATCCATAATAGTGCCCAAATTTTTTTTTGGTTTTGGTACTAGGGCTTGAACCCAGAGCCACTTCAGCACTGACCTCCATCTTTTTATTTTTTATTTTGAGATAGTATCTTGCTAAGCTGCTTTGGGCATGACTTAGTTGCTGAGGCTGGTCTCCAACCTGTGATCACACCACCTCAGCTTCACAAACTGCTAGGAAGACAGGTGGGAGCCCATATCTCTGGCAAAATTGTGCTCAATTTTTAATGGAGGAGGGGATAACAATGTTTCCTAGAAGAAATAAAGCTGAAAAAGAATATATAGAACATTGTGCAAAAGGGGAGGAGCCTAAAAGAATCTGAAAACTTAAAGCATTTTAGTTCATTCAGGAAGAGTGTATTTATGTCCCACATTATGAAATTCCATGGGATTTTGAGGCCAATTTTGATTTAATAACACCAAGGGTATTGATAATAAGAGAATGCTCTAGGCCGTTTGTTTCTACAATACAAAGCCTTCCTGATTAGGACCAGATCCAGTGAATCTTGGGCAATCTTTCTGGAGCTGAGAAAGTCAAGAATGAAACATAGTATATGTAATTTTTTAGGACATGAGTGTTGCACAAAATGATTACACAGTTGAGTAGGAATGGTCTGGATTTCACCAAGAATTGAGGTCAATATCATATACTTTGGACACATTCATCATGTTTGGTTGAGTTTGGGATAAAAATCTTCAGAGATAATTAACATATTCATTTTTGGTGAGATGAAAGCCAAGCAAAAGAGTGTTAAGACTTGTTTAAGACCAGTTAAGTCTCCATTTCATGTGAGGATTTCCAATTTCAGGTACAGTTGGAATCCACCAAAAATTAAATATTTCACAAGGTAAATTTTGCATTTGAAGAAAGATCTTTCCATGTTGTTGGAGATACATAGAAATGTGGGAGACTGACACAGGGCAGTGTGTCAAACTGGCTATCCTGTTTCAGCCTCCTGAGCTGCTGTGATTATAGGCAGGAGCCATGATGTCAGGCATAACTGTGCCCAATTTTTAATGGGAGTGACTAACAGTGTTTCCAAGAAACTGAAAGGGCCTACTATAGAATATTGAGCAAAAGGGAAAGAGCCTAGGAGAAATTGGAAGTCCTGAAACACCTTGGTTCATCCAGGAACTGAGCATTGAAGTGTCATGCCATCAAAATCCATGGGGTTTTGTGGCCACTTTTGAATTAATAACACCCAAGGATATTGATAAGAAGAGAAAGTTTTAGGTTATCTGGTTCTACAATGCAAAGACTTCTGACTTAGGCCCAGAGCCACTGAATCCTAGGCAACCTTTTTGAATCTGAGCAGCTCAAGAGTGAAGCACTATGTTTGTAATGATTTAGGAAATGGATGGTGTCCAAAAGGATTACAGAGTTGAGCAGGATTTAACCATATGTTTGTGGACACTGCATCACGTTTGATAGAGTGTGGGCTATAAAAATATTCAGAGATATGGGCTGTATTCATTTTTGGCTGTAAGATGATGGCTGACATAAATAAACCCATATGAAAAGAAGAAAAGACCTATAAACACAACACACGTATACGATGGAGTCACAGTCTCATCAAGCACACCAAGTTCATACAATGAGGGAACTTCAGTTCTAATATCTGTGCCAAATGCCTCATCAATATTTTCTAACACTAGTGCCTAAGTCACATGTTTTCCTTCTTTGAGCAGAGACACTTATAATCCTCTGCTCAAAGTTATTGCCCCATTTCATGTGAGGGCTTTAGAATTTCGGGTAAAATTGGAACAAACTAAAAAAACAAAATTCAGTCAGAAGCATGACAAAGTAAATTATTGCAGATACACAGGAAGTTGAGAGACAGACACAATGAAGCCTGCTGTGAAGACGTTATTATAATCCAAGCAGAGAGGCTGTAGGCTATCCAGCTGTATAGCAGACACAGAACAGACCAAAGAGGAATATATTGGAGCTAAGTCAGAGATGGAGATCCAGGGACTAGACTTACTGTAAGACTGAGACTGAAGCAGGACAACTGAGACTCAAACACAGAGAGGTTTTCCATAAAAAAATTCATTAATTAATGTTGCAACATGATCAAGGGACATAACCCCTGCTACTCTCTGGATGTTATGAAACAGGAATTTTAGCAATTTAAACTGTTTAGGAGGGTAAAACATACCTTTACTTTTCAATACCTATTGATTAAAAAAGGAAATTACAAAACTAATGGTTATCTGCAAACAGCTGCAAACAAATTTGATACAAACAGCTTTGCAAGAAAGAGAGAAGAAAGGGAAAAAAAACTATTAAAGAGCCTCTATTCAACATGCTCAAGATGATCCTAAATCTCTGTGCTCTGGAAGGAAATGCAAACAAAGGATTTCCCCACATATGTTCATCTTTGACTAACCATGAGATATCTAAAATGTAAAGCTTCCCAAGAGAAAAGTCTCCTACAATGGATGAGATCCCCTATGAGATATTTTAGCAAGCACCCCCGAACTACAAGATAAATATTAGTGCAAATTCTCATTTATCTCTGACATATTTTATGTATTTCCCTGAATTCTATGCACTCCTCTTATCATTGAACCTAAATGTTTATTGCAGGTCTCCATGTTCAAAAGACCATATGATTAGAAGCAACGGTTTATAAGAAGAAAGAAGACTAAAATATACCAAAATGTGACATGAGTTAAAAAATATTAAGGGTAATGTTCTGAAGTTCTAGAGAGGACAAAAATGGTATTTATATTTGCACTAAAGGAGGGACATTAAAACAGGCACCACACAGCCAGTCCCTGCCATCTTTCTCCTTTTTCATGAGTGCCACTGAGTGTGACTGAGAGTTCACTTGTGGGGCACACAGGCTGATTGCAAGTCATCCTTCACTGTGGGCCCTGAGCTTGGTGACTAATGTTTCACCTCATCCTGTTCTCATTTCCTAGAGGTGAGCTGTGAAGTCTTTTCCACCACATTAAAGGCAAGGCCCATCCTCAGTCAATGTTCTCCACCTTTTCCTCAATGCAATGTGTCATTGCCATAATTTTTATTTTCAGGAATTCACGAAAGTAAGCTCCCCTAAAGATGCAGTCAGACCTCCCCAAAGCTTGATTCTGGGGAACATGAGCAGATCTTCCAGCTATAATTACAGAGATGGCTTTGATGACCAAAGAAATAGTTTGACTGTTGCCCCAGGGAGAAAGCATTGCTGAGAGGTGGCAGTCAAATACACACAGTGCTGGAGGTTTGACCATGGTGCCCACCCCATCACCAGTGATCCCCAGATGCTGCTGAGTAAAACTTCATGCTGCAGGATTGGGTGGCGGTATCCAACGGTAGGACCAGGCTCTTGGTGTGTGGGATCATTACCCCCCCTAATTCTTTAACATCAAAGGAAAAGAGCTTTGCATTAACAAATCTAAACAACTAGTTTGTTGTGCCCACTCAATGGGCTCCAGAGCCGGGGGTTGAGGGGGGAGCTATCCCGGAGGGGAGGAAGCAGGGCACAAGTATTCTAACTTGGTTGCAGCGGGGAATGCCTTCTCAGCCATGCTCACAGTTTGCAAGAGCTGATCCTCAAGCTCTGGAAATGATTTAATTGCTTGCAAGAGTGAACCTACAGGTATTCCCCACGCAACTCAGCCGGCTGGCTCCACCCACCCACCATTTTGAAGTTTCCTTGAAGGCAGGGCTGGTCACTCACTTGGCAAAAGTGAAACCAGACCCATCATTTATGCACAGACTAGGGACCTCAGTCTCCTATAACAGAGAAGCAGATCTACACTCTCTGAGTCCTGGCCATCTGTCGAGGGGGCTGTGTGGGAATGGGAAACCCCTCTTCAGCTTGTGGGACATACAAGTGGTGGCCTCCTGCCTGCCATATTACATACCCGAATGGGAGGAGGCTGTGAACAGAACTCGGCTCAGTAGGGCACATTTTTCCCAAGGGGGCCACTTGCTTCAGTCTCTCCAAAAGCTGCCTGTAACTATCGAACAAGGCAGGATCTGACATCAACCTCAGTGACCTTTGAACAAAAGGGGCAGCCTGGGTTCTCCTTTAGCCTCTGAGCTCTGTGCATAGCCAAGTCTCCATAGGTCCTGAGCTCTTCAGGTGGGACGCCCCCTAGTGGTTGGAATTGAGAACCACATAAACACTGGCCCAGTTAGTCTGGAGCCTCCCTCACACACATCTTCCCTTGCTAAGACTGTGACAACCCCACAGAGCATCTCTTGGGGCCTCTGAAGATCATAAGACATTCAGAGTGGGTAGTCAATGATTCCAGGGAAGTGAGCTTCAGACTGGCCACTCTACTTGGAACAGTCAGAGTCCCACACATCTACACCAGGATCTACTAGACTCCCTACAGATCCTGGATCCCTGCAAAGAAGTTCAGGATTTTGGTCAAGCAGAAAATAATCTGCCCAGGAGTCCATCTCAGATGGTGCTGAACTCTATTCTCACAAGAAGCGGGGGAGGGCAGGATCTTCTACCCCTCTGCAACAGAAAATTTTGAGAAGATCCTCTAGGAAAACCCAAGACCACCAGAGATTTCCAAGCTGCATCTCCTCCAACAAGCTCAACTGAGAAAAGTCTCCAGGTACATGGCAGATATGAACACATTCCCCCATGGTACACACTGACCTAGGGTCAAAAAACAGAACTTTCCCAACTAGTTTTTTTTTTTAATTTTTAAATTTTTATTTTCAATGTGGATCCTGCTGTCATCTAGTATTTTTAACTTGTTAAACTTTTAACTTTTTATTTTTTTAAAAATTTTAAATCCTTTTTTGCTTTATTGTTATTATTGAATTTGGTGTTCATGGATGTACATATTTTTCATGTGTATATGTTGGTGGTTGGCTTCTACTGTCTCTGTGTCTTCTTGAACTTGACTGCTGTCTCCATAGCATTGGGGTTCGACCAGGAAAACTCTTCAGGATAGTAAACTAGTCCTCAGTCTCCTTTAGTCAAAGAGAAGCACGTCCCATATTAACCTCTTCTTCCCCTGTACTCTGGCAATTCCTAAACTATATGCTGCTCTCTCTCATCCTCACACAAAGTCTTTTTCCTACCTGCATCCCATTTCTATGCTTTCCTTATTCCTAATTGAATAACCTACATCAAACTAAACCCTTGAACCTATTTATTCTAAGTCAGGACTTCTAAACTACCTCCCCACCTGACCTTCTTGGCTTTCTAGTCATTTCTTCTCCCCACTTATGGAGGCCCTGCTAACTGAAGAAAAGAGCATTCTTCAAAATGGGTACTCGCTTCCTATCATAATCCATTGTGAGAATTCTCATAGAAAAAAAACTGCTCCTATAGGTGCTAATCATCATCATACCTTTTTTAGTTGAGACAGTCTAGTATATTCACCTATTGGATCTCAATTCCTCACTGATTGGACTGGCAGCTATAAGTCTGAGCTGCCCAAATAGCACCCCATCCCAACGAAGCAAAGCCATAAGAAGCTCCAATTACCCCATACAAGAGCAATACGGTTGGTCTTCATGACACACCCCCTGAATTTGAAAATGAATAAAAGGGGAAATAACTGTTCTCCTCAACCTCACATCTCTCCACCCAAGGACTCCATGGTTGGGGCCCTAGTTGAAAATGAAAGAAATTGTATCAACATTATGATTAATAACTCAATCAAAGAGTTGAAAGAAGAATTAAGAAAAGAGATCAGAAATTAATTTCAAGAGATGAGAAACAACTTTTATAAGGAAATAAGAGAGCAATTTCATGAGATGAAAGATCAGCATTTAAAGAATTAGACACCCTGAAAAGAGATGTAGCAGAGCTATCAGAATTGAAAAACACTGTCAACCAAATAAAATCTTCATGGGAAGATACCAACACCAGAGTAAACTCCACTGAAAATAGAACTTCAGATCTTGAAAAATGTATATCAGATAACAAAGATAGGCTAACCAATGTCGAGTTCAAGGAGGACAGACTGGAGAAGAAACTTATGATACATGACCAGAACTTCCAAATAATATTTGACGAGATGAAGAGAAATAACCTGAGAGTCATTGGACTGGATGAAAATTCCAAACAGCAAACAAGGGGGCATTAAGAATCTTCTAGACAAAATTATGAAGGAGAAATTACCTTACATTAGAATTGACCCAGAATATCACATCCAAGACACTTACAGAACACCAAACTGGCCTAATCAAATGAGAAATTCACCAAGACATATCATATACAAAATGAATAACAGAGACATTAAAGAGATAATTCTGAAAGAAGCTAGAGAAAAGGCCCAAATCACATTGAGAGGCAAACCAATTAGGATCACTATGTATTTTTCAGATCAAACAATGAAGGCCAGAAGAGTTTGGAACAATATTTTTCAAGCTGTGAAAGAAAACAAATTTTAACCAAAAATAATAAACCCTGCAAAACTCATCTTTAAATATGATGGAGAAAATAAATACTTCAATGATAAACTCAAGTTAGCAAGATACATGAACACAAACCCTGCACTACAGAATATTTGCAAGGATATTCTTCATTCAGAAGAAATTGTTAATAATACTCTAAGCCCTTAAACAAGGGCAAGGCAATAACCACTTACACACCAAAAGAATCCCAAGATGGCTCAAAACTCTGTAATAGTCACAAAGTTTGAGACTCAGTTTCCCATATCTATTCTAACTATGAATGTGAATGGTCTCAATGCCCCAATTAAATGACACAGATTGGCTCACTGGATCAAAAAACAAAATCCAACAATACGTTGTCTACAGCATACACACCTCACACTCAAAAATAGACACAAACTGAAAGTGAAAGGTTGACAAAATATCTACCAGGCCTGCAGCCCAAAAAGCAATCTGGTGTGGCAATCTTAATATATGATAAAATTAATTTCAATCTAAAACTAGTCAGAAAGGACAAACAGGGACACTTCATCATACTAAAATGGACAGTTGATCAAGAAGATATAACTATAATTAACATTGATGTCCCCAATTACAACCCTCCCAAAATATGGAAAAAATACTCAAGGACATAAAACCTCTCATTGATCTCAACACAATAATACTGGGAGACTTCAATACACCATTATCAACACTAAACAAAACAGCAGTATCAAAACAAAAAAATCAATAAAGACATCTCCAATCTGAACAACTCTATTAATTAATCCAACTTAACAGACATCTACAGAATATTCCATCCTAAGTTGGCTGAATTTACCTTCTTCTTAGCAGCTCATGGAACCTTTTCTAAAATAGACCATATCCTAGTTCACTGAGGTAACCTATCAAATACAAAAAAGTTGATATAGTTTCATGTACCCTCTCAGACCACAATGCTATGATCTTAGCAAACAACAACAAGAGAAATAATAGAAATTACTCAAATACTTGGAAATTGAATAATTCCCTCTTAAATGAAGGGTGGATAAAAGAGGCAATGAGAGCAGAAATCAAGAAATTCTTGAATGAGAATAAGGAAGCATCATAGCAAAATCTCTGGGATAGTATGAAGGCATTCGTAAGAGGTAAATTTATCCCACTGAGTACATACATCAAAAATCTAGAAAGAGCCCAAATAAATAGCCTTATGCTACAACTCAAATGCCTGCAAAAAGAGGAACAATCCAATCCCAAAGCTAATAGAAGACAATAAATAACTAAAATCAGAGCTGAATTCAATGAAATTGAGAACAAAAAAACAATACAAATTATCAACAAAACAAAGAGTTGTTTCTTTGAAAAAATAAACAGGATTGACAGACCCCTTGCCAACCTCATCAAAAGGAAGAATGAACTGAAGCAAAACAACAAAATCAAAATGAAAATGGAGATATTACCACAGACTCAACCAAAATCTAGAAGATTATCAGAACCTATTTTGAAAACTTATATTCTGCCAAGTTCGATAATCGGGAGGATATGGACAGGTACTTGGCCACATATGACATCCCATTAACACAGGAGGACATTGAAAATCTAAACCAACCTATCTCACGTAGTGAAATCAAAACAGCAATCAAAGCTCTTCCAAAAAAGAAAAGCCCAGAAACAGATGGATATACAGCAGAATTTTACCAAATTTTCACAGAAGAGTTAACACCGATCCTCTATAAGCTCTTCCATGCAATTGATAGGGTGGGAGCACTCCCAAACACTTTTTTTGAAGCAAATATTACACTAAAATCAAAATCCAACAAAGACATATCAAGAAAAGAAAACTACAGACCAATTTCCCTGATGAACATACATGCAAAAATCCTTAATAAAATTCTAACTAATGGGATCCAAAAGTACATTAAAAAGATAATAATACATCATGATCAAGTGGGCTTCATTCCAGGAAAACAGGGCTGATTCAACATATGGAAATCAGTGAATGTAATTCACCACTTAAACAGAATTTTAAAAAATCATATAATCATCTCAATTGATGCAGTAAAGGCCTTTGATAAATTTAAAACCACTTTATGCCCAACACTCCGGAGAAGATAGGGTTCAAGGGAAGATACTTTACCTATGTAAGATCCATTCATGACAAATCCATAGACAACATTATGCTCAATGGAAAAAGACTGAAAGCATTTCCACTGAATTCAGGAACAAGACAAGGCTGTCCACTTTCACTACTCTTATTCAATATAGTACTTCAAACCCTTGTAGAGCTATCAGGCAAGACAAGGAAATCAAAGGAATTTCTATTGGAAAAAGGGAAGTTAAGTTATCTCTATTCGCTGATGACATGATTCTATGATGAACACTACAGGAGATAGGGGTTGGCAGCATCTTCCTTAACAAACTCCCATGATGCAAGCAGTGAAGTCAAGAATAAATTAATGGGATGCAATTAAACTAAAAAGCTTTTGCACGGCTGAAGAATTAGACAAAAGTGTCAAGAGAAATCCAACAGAATGGGAGAAAATCTTTGCCTGCTACACCTCCAACAGAGGTGTATATCCAAAATATACAAAGAACTCAAAAAACTAAAAAACAAAATCACAAATAATCCATTCAATAAATGGGCTACAGATCTAAAAAGAAACTTCTCACCAGAGGAAATTCAGAAAGCCCATAAATATATGAGAAAACATCTACATCATTAGCAATAAGAGAAATGCAAATCAAAATTTCAATGAAATTCCACCTCGCTCTTGTTAGAGTGGCAAAAATTAAGAATACAAACAATAAAAGATGCTGGAGGGGCTGTGGGAAAAGAGGAACACTGACACATTGCTGGTGGGACTGCAAACCAGTTCAGCCACTCTGGAAAGCTACTCCTCAAAAAGTTAGGGCTAGAACCACCTTATGACCCAGCAATCCCACTTCTGGGTATTTTCCCAAAAGAGTTAGAGTCAGTATATTATAGAGATGTGGCTTCATCAATGTTTATAGCGGCTCAATTTACTGTACCTAGACTATGGAACCAACCCAGATGCCCCTCACTCGACGAGTGGATTAAAAAACTTTGGTACATATATACAATGGAATACTACTCAGCCATTAGAGAAAACAATATTATGACTTTTGCAGCCAAATGGATGGAGATGAAAAAAATTATGCTAAGTCAAGTATCCCAATCTCAGAGACTCAAGGGCCGAATGTTTTCTCTCATTTGTGGAAACTAGAATACAACCAGAAACAGTATGTTAGATGGCCAAGCTAATAATAACCTCAACATGTATGAATTTTTACACAAACTGGGGGAACCTTGCCTAGGATACCTGGGGACATAGAGAGTGGGGCAGGGTGGGGGAAGGGATTAGGAAGGATATCTAGGAGACTGGAGGGAGGGAGTATGGGGGAATCAA
>PVKS010030394.1:0-24430 GCA_004027875.1 Aplodontia rufa | reverse complement strand
TACCTATGAAGAACATTTTTTATATACATTTACCATTTTCTCTTAATAAATATTTTTGAACAATTTCTAGGGAATATATATATATATTTTTTTTTTTTAAAGAGAGAGGGACAGTGAGAGAGACAGAGAAAGAGAGAAACAACTTTATTTAGTTTTTCACATGGCCTTAGTTGCTTTAACACTTAGTTGTGTACGTGGTGCTGGGGTTTGAACCCGGGTCCTCGTGCTTGCCAGGCAAGCGCCGAAACCGCTGAGCCACCGCTCTAGCCCGGGAATATATTTTTGTCACACATAATTTTTCTTTTTGATATTTGCATTGCTTTTGTTTTTCATTATTAATAGAGTAGTAAAGAATCTCTGTGCATGAATTTTTATCCAAATATTTATTATTCTCTTTTAATATATTCCTAGAAAATAACTAATCTACACTATTGCTTAGTGCTTACACATTTTCTAAATTAAGTGTTAACCTTGATAGCAATACCCATCACTTTTTTTTTTAAAGAAAGAGGGGACAGTGAGAGAGAAAAAGATAGAAGCAATTTTTATTTAATTTTTCATGTGACTTTAATTCCTCAGACACTTCATTGTGTACATGGTGTTGGGGTTTGAACCCGTGTACTCACACATGCCAGGCAAGTGCTGTAACCGCTGAGCCATGGCTCCAGCCCTAGCCATCACTTGTATTGTATTATTTTGTTGTCCTGATTATCTTAATATGTCTATTTATGTTGAAACAATATTTTACTTTATGTAAGAATTATTAAAACTGCAATTTATTGGTCTAGAATAGTTGTGGTATTATGCCAGTACAAAATATTTTAAAGCCAATGTTTTATTTCAATACTGTTAATTTCTGCATAGGAAAACTCCAGGTCTCAGAATGCTCAAATAGATAAGCACAATAAGAAGTTCAAACAGTTAGAGATGTTATTGAATATTCGGCAAAATTTGCAGACAGTTACAACACCAATATTGGAGGAGAAAATTCAGAAACTTCAGGAACAGCTCAGTGATTTGAAATTATCAAATAAAAATATGAAAACTCAACTGACAAGAATAAATGTCATTAAAGTAAGTAAAGGAAATGAGGCTTTCAAAAAGTCACTTAAGGTTTGGTCTACTCCTGTTTAGCTGCATGTCTCTCCTTGAACTTTTTTACATACTACAGAATACTACATAGTATTAAAATGTCATTCTGTAATGTCTAATACTATAGAAAAACAAAATTGGATTTTGTGAAGCCACCACTCATTTTGAAAAAAAGAATATTTTTAATACTACTGTATCTTCCTCACCATTTCTCAAAAATAACTGGTATTCTGTGTTAAATGTTATGTTGTTTTTTAGCTTATTGTAGTTTCTTATTGGGGTAACAACAAAAAGTTTTTGTCCCCCTCCTTCTTTGGACCTGCTGGATTCAGTTATACTATTTGAAAAGTAAATTATGACTTAAGTCAAATATACCCTAAATAATTGATCAACTGATATGCTACTTTATCAGCAATATTTTTCTTGCTGTAGAACCAATTATTTTCTCTATTTCTATATTTGTTTAATGTAGGCTATAAGACCTTTGAGGACATGGAAAATTGTTAAGTCTCTTTAAATCCCATGAAACCAGTTTATAAAAATACTAAGCAACTTTGAATGCCTCTTAATTGAGAAATTGTGATATATTTCTCTTTTCCATTATATGGTAGTCAGCTTTTCATTTCTGTGACAAAAATACTGAGATGATCAACTTGAAAAGAGAAAAGGTTTATTTTGGCTCGTGGTTTCAGAGGTCACTTGGCTCTATTGTTTCTGGGTCTGTAACCAGGCACCCTTGAATACATGAGATTTTGAAGAAAATTTCAGATCTAAGCCATAACCATACATCTGTTAAAAGGGAGAGAGATGGGGAAAAAAGCATGTTATCATGCCTGTCTGTTGTTTACAAGAGATCAAATCACAGTCATGTCCTCTTTCTCATCTACCTTTTACCCTCAACAGGACAAAACACTTGAGAAGCTCAGGCAGTCTTTAACAAAAGCCGAAACACTGAAGGAGAAGGCAGTTGCGAGTACAGATGACTTGAAAACTGCATCAGACTCTGCAGAGCAAGAGGCCAGAATAGAAAGAGAGACTATGTTAGACGGCGCCGCTCCAGAGCACTCCTCAGCCAAGAACATACTTGAAGAAGAAGTATCGCCACAAGAACAAGAGGTTTTTTCCTTATTACTACATAAAAATTAATTTAGTTGCAGTGATAAACTCTCACCTCCAGTTAGATAAAATGGAATTTATTGGCTTACAGTATCAGAATAAGATAAATAACCTAATCAGGTCAGAGATGTACCTCGGCCCCAGGCTTAGCACCTGGCACCTTACAGGATCTTTCTCACTGTTCTTTCTTGGCATCTGTAGGACATTTTGTCTGTCTGACTACCAGTTGTTTCCTTCCATGTGACAGGAAACATAGTACGTTTAGCTTCTGTGATGGAGAAAGAATTCCCCCAAAAGGGTCTTATTTGGCCTGTTTAAATCACAAGCTTCTCCCTGGTGGATACCACAATGACTGGGATATTATTTTAGTTTGTGTGCACATCCTCTGACTAGGAGGACAGGGTCACGTTAGAGGACGGAAGCCAGAGGAAATCATGTATGTCACTTTCTGCACTGCATTCTGGAATAGGATGGTGCTTCTAAACTTGCTTACACTGTTCACTATACTTATAAAGCAGATTTGTTTCTTTTTTCTTTTTCCTTCTTTCCTTTTTCTTGTTGTCTTTCCAGTATTTAGAATCCAAACCCAGGCTTCATGGTGAGGCAGATATTTTAACAGACTTTTAAAAAGGCTAACCGGTCATTTTGGGCAACTGTTAAAATAGATGTTACATCTCCATATTAGTTGCTTAAGAAATTTGAAACTTTTTCCAATTACTTTACAATATACTTGAAGCAAAGTTGTGATATTAGCATATTCTCTTCTCTCTCGGCAGCTCTGTGTCTTTCCCTTTCTTTTCTGCATGTTCATTTTCTTGTTTTTTTTTTTTTAAGAGAGAGAGGGACAGTAAGAGAGAGAGAGAAAATCGGTTTTATTTAGTTTCTCATGTGGTTTTTTCGTTGCTCTGACGTTATGTACGTGGTGCTGGGGTTCAAACCTGCATCCTTGGGCATGCCAGGCAAGTGCTGCAACCACTGAGCCACTGCTCCAACCCCTTCTAGATTGTTTTTATTTCTCTCTTCAGTTTCCCTTATATTTTCAGTAAAGTCTCTTCTCTTTTGGACACTTTGCAGTTCACTCTTCCTTTTTTTTAATAGAGAGGGACAGTGAGACAAAGAATTAATTTTTATTTAGTTTTGCACGTGGCTTTTGCTGCTCCGAGACTTCATTGTGTATGTGGCGCTGGGGTTGAATTCGTGTACTCGCGCATGTCAGGCAAGTGCCATAACTGCTGAGCCACCGCTCCAGTCCCACTTATTTTCTTCTAAAAGCAATTATTTTTGAGGGAACCCAGGGGTGCTCTATCACTGAGTCACATCTCCAATCCTTTTTTTTTTCCTTTTTTAAAGCAAGAGAGAGAGGGAGAGACATAACTAGAGAATCAAGGGGATAAATAGAGCAGGGCTGGAGCAGTGGGCGCAGCGGTTATGGTACTTGCCTGGCATGCACGAGTGTGCAAGTTTGAACCCTAGCACCACATACACAACAAAGCTTCAGAGCAATGAAGGCCACATGAAAAACTAAATTAAGTTGATTTTCTCTCTCTCTCTTTCACTGTCCCCTCTCTCTCTCTCTAAAAAGAGAGAGAGAGAGAATCAATTCTATTTATATTTCTATCTGGCATTCATTTCTCCAACACTTAGTTGTGTATGTGGTGCTGGGGTTTGAACCCAGATCCTCGTGTATGCTGGGCAAGCGTTCCAACCGCCGCTGAGCCACTGCTCCAGCCCATCCCCAGCCCTTGTTGTTTTTAGTTTATTTTGTTTTGGTACCAGTGATTAAACCTGAGGGCTCTTCGCCACTGAGCCACATCTCCAGAACTTTTTATATTTTTATTTTGAAATGTGGAGGGGGTCTCACTAAATTGCCGAAGCCGGCCTTGAACTTGCGATCGTCCCGCCTCAGCCTTCCAAGTCACTGGGGTTATGGGCCTGCAGCACCACACCTGGCTCTTCTTAAAGCAATTATGTATGGATATTAACTTGCCATTAATCTATTCGCTTTGAAATCCTTTTAATTGTCCTGGTCTTCACATGTTTCTACTTCAGGGTAGCTGGAGGTTGGATTTACTCACTAAGTTTCTTAACTCAACATCGCCCTCTTTTGTTGACACAGTGAGTGCAGATTCTCAAGTTTACTAGAAAAAGCCTTTTATTTTAGGGGTAGGCATGTATGTGATATCAGATTCTGCCACACTCTCCCCTTTGTATGTCTCTTAATTTCACTGTTTGCTGTTTCCTTTTCCTTTACTACCAAGCCACTAAGGAACACTTCACCCTTCCAAACTCTCCAACCCCCAGCCGAACCTTGCCTTCTAGAACTGCCATTTCCGGTCTCTTCTGCTTTCAAACTTCTTTCTTTTCCTTCTTTATTTGCCAGTGTTCTAATCTACCAGGCCTCAGATTCGTTCTTTGTATCTCCCCATTTGAGAACTATCCCATTTCTGGGGGTAAGGTTGTGTGTGTGCTACAGCAGTGGAAACTAGCTGCATTCTCCTCTGGAGCTGCCCCTGCTGGCACAGGATATTCATTACTCCACTCACGTGCAAATCGAAGGCTATGATATTCTTTGGTTATGCTTTAGGCATGGATTTATGGGTGGTTTTCATTGTGCTCTTCCTGGATCACTATGGCTTTCAGAGGATGGATGGATATGTATTTAGGGGACTGCTATTATCATAAAGCAAATCACAAGTCCAAAAGGTAGTGACCACTGGGTGTAGCAGTGCACCAGCTCCTTAGAAGGCTGAGGCCAGAGGATCTCTTGAGCCCAAGAGTTGGAGGCCAGCACAGAGTAAGACCCCATCTCAAACAACAATAAGAAAACATAATTACCTTATGGGTAAAAAACAATAAGAGGTAATAAAATTAGGTTTCATCTAATATAAAAAGGTATTAAAATATAAAAGAAATTTTAAAAAGTTATTGGAATAGAAGACATCCGTTTTCTAGCTTAAAAATGTCATTTGAGGGGCTGGAGTGGTGGTTCCACCTGGGTTCAAACCCCAGCAACACATACACACCTAAGTGCTGGAGAAATAAAGGCCAGATGAAAATATAAATAAAATTGATTCTTTCTCTCTCACTCTTTCTCCCCCTCTCTTAAAAAAAAAAAAAGAGAAAAAATAAAAAAGGAGGTCATTTGAGCTGGGCAAGGTGGTACATGCCTGTAATCCCAGCAATTTGGGAGGCTGAGGCAGAAGGACTGCAAGTTCAAAGCCAGTCTCAGCAATTGGGCCCTAAGCAATTTAGCAAGACCCTGTCTCAAATAAAATAGAAAAAAGGCTGGGGATTTGGCTCAATGGTTAAGTGCCCCTGGATTCAATCCCTGGTGCCAAAAAAATTAAAAAAAAGTCATTTGAGTATAGAATACATTTATTTATTTATTTATTTATTTATTTATTTATTTATTTATTTTTTAAAGAGAGAGGAACAGAGGGGGTTGGGGATTTAGCTCAGTGGCCAAACGCTTGCCTAGCACGGGCAAGGCCTCGAGTTCAATCCTCAGCCCTGCAAAAAAAAAGATAGAGGAACAGTGAGAGAGAGAGAGAGAGAGAGAGAAAGAGAGAGAAAATCAATTTCATTTAGTGTTTCATGTTTTCATTGCTCCACACTTTGTTGTGTACGTGGTGCTGGGGTTCGAACCTGCGTACTTACGCATGCCAGGCAAGTGCCATGAGAACCGAGCCACCGCTCCAGCCCCCTGTAGAATACATTTATAAATAAATGCTGAATAAGACTAAATTTCTAGTACCAATTTCATTGTGCATAATAAATTGGTGGCCTGAACTAATGACATATCTTGATTTTTGTGATTCTTTATAGCTTGGTGACTTTCGAGAAACTATTATGAAGATGTTGGGATTCGATATGAAAACAGCAGACAAAGAAATCATCAAACAGTTAAAGCTTATTATCCAAGTTTATGAAATATCTAATAAATCAAAGGTTGCTTCAAATGGTGAGACAGGACAAGATAATGAATAAGCAAGTTCTGCCTTTTTATTATTGCCAAGAAGAATTGAGCAGATATGGATGTTTCCTACAGCATCCTGAATATGACTACATTTTGAATAAAATGCACTGGGAAACGTCTACTTAAACCTCTTCTGTCTTGTGATGTTTAGCATTTAACTTTGTAATAATCTTGTTCCATATCTTTATTTATGATCTAATATGGATTATTACTTCTAATATATAATAATCATCTAATAACTTTTAATTACCAATTAAATTTTAAAGCAGGATATAAATCAGACACTTGTATTCTTAGTTGGCATATTTACATTTATAGTTTAACAGTTGGTTTCTAAAATGAGCAACTTATTGGATTAAAATATCCCCCTTAGGAATCCAGGTAAAGTTAAATTCTATAATTTGAATCTATCTTATTTATTTTTTTACCTGAGAGTATAACTATCAGATAAGAAAGAGGGATAGGGGGGCTGGAGCAGTGGCTCAGTGGTCTCAGTGCTTGCCTGGCAAGCACGAGGACCTGGGTTTAAACACCAGCACCACACAACTAAGTGTTGGAGCAACTAAGGCCATGTGAAAAACTAAATAAAGTTGTTTCTCTCTTTCTCTGTCTCTCTCACTGTCCCTCTCTTTAAAAAAAAAAAAAAGAGGGATAGGAGGGCTGGAGCAGTGCCTCTGCAGTTTCTTCACTTGCCAGGCATGCACAAGTATGCAGGTTTGAACCCCAGCACCACATACACAATGAAGTGTCTGAGAAACAAAGCCCACAGAAAAAACTAAATAAAATTGATTCTTTCTCTCTCTCACTGTCCCTCTCTCTTAAAAAAAAAAAGAAAAAGAAAAAGAACAAGGGATACGAAAGCCATTGACAATTTTAGTAAATAGCCAATAGACTATGCTCTTTTTTATTTTTGTAATATTTAATAATGTCTGCCATTGTTTCCCTAATGGTAAGCTGATATCCAACTTAATGGAATTTTTAAAAATAGCATATATATAAATATATATTATACTGGGAATTAAATCCAAGGGCACTTAACCACTAAGCCACATCAGCCCTTTGATCAGGTTATATTGGACTTTACAGAAGTAGCACTTTAGAATAAAATAATTATATAAAATACTCATTTAAGGAAAAAATGAGAATCACTTTCTAAATGGTCCTAATTGTGAGTCCTAAACTGTGTGTCAAGGTATCTTGGTACACTGCAGGAATCACAGAATACCATGGAATATTTCAAATTTTAAGTGGAGACAGATATTGGACATCTATCAGGAAAGCACATGAATTACTACCTCTAACTAATTTATAATTTCAACATTACATTATGCTTTATTACTTATTTATGTGTAAGAGAGGGACAGTGAAAGAGAGAAATAATCAATTTTATTTATTTTTCCTCTGACATTGCATTGCTCTGACATTTCATTGTGTATGTGGTGCATGCCCAGGCAAGCACCATAAGCACTGAGCCACTGCTCCAGCCCCTCTTCATTACAGTTTTTTTTTTTAAGAGAGAGGGAAAGTGAGAGAGACAGAAAGAGAGAATTTTATTTAGTTTTTCATATAGCTTTTCATGTAGCTTTTGTTGCTTCAACAGTTTGTTGCAGACGTGGTGCTGGGGTTTGAACCCGTGTCCTCATGGATGCCAGGTAAGCACCATAACCACTGCACCACCACTCTAGCCCTCTTCATTACTTTTTTTTTTTTTTTTTTTTGAAGAGGGGGAGAGAGAGAGAATTTTTATTTAGTTTTTTCACATGGCCTTTGTTGCTTGGATACTTCACTGAGTACCTTGTGCTAGGGTTCAAATCTGCATCCTTGCGCATGCCAGGTAAGCACCATAACCGCTGAGCCACGGCTCCAGCCCCTCTTCATTACTTTTGATAACTTATCTTTATAATAAAAATTTGCTCAGAGCTTTTGTAAATTCATTTCCAAGTGAGGCCCATAGTTGGTATCCCTACCAAGAAAGCTGACCTGCAAACTTGAGGAATAAGGACAATCTTTCCCTGGACTTTGGGATCCTGGCTGGAACATAAAAAACTGGCTTATCCTATCTCTGAATAATGTCCTTGGTTTAATCCCAGTACTGGTGGGGAAAAAAAAGTATATCCTTAGCCTAGCAAAAGAGAAAATGTGGAGCACCCCTGCCCAGAACAGAAACTAGCTGTGCAGGGAGTATAAAAAGTTAACCATGCTAATTCTGAATAGGCTGGGGAGAGACACCCTTCAAATATCTGGGACAATTTTTTCTAGAAATTATTTCAGTCTTGTGGCCAAGTCACTGCACATTGTTCTTCGCTGGTAAGAAGTGGATTTAGATTTAAGCCGTTAGATAACTGATTCACAACCTTCAAGATGCATCAGAATCACCTAATAAACCTAAATTTTTTTCTAGTCCTAGTAGAGGTTTCAGTTATTTTTTCAAAACTCCCTAAGTGTACAAATGGATTAAATGACTTGGGAAGAGTATTAATTTCATGTTGCTGCCATAACAAATTATCATAAACTTTGTTGGCTGAAACAGTAAAAATAGATAAACAGAAAAAATTAATACAAATTTATTATCTTAAGTTTTGCAGGTCTCACTGGGCTTAAAAATCAAGTTGTTGGTAGAGCAGTGGTACTTCTGGAAAGGAGAGAATCTGTTCCCTTGCTTTTCCCAACTTCTAGAGGTTGCCAGCATTCTTGACCCATTGCCTCCTTCCTCCATCTTTAAATCCAGGATCAGCAAGGTACCCTGTGGTGTGCCAGTAATCCCAGCAACTCTGAAGGCTGAGGCAGGAGGATCTGAAAGTTTGAGGGCAAACCCAGCAACTTAGCAAGACACTCTCTTGAAAAAATAAAAAGGGCTGGGGATATAGCTGGGTGGTAGAGTGCCAATGGGTTCAATTCCCAGTACTGCAAAAATAAATCCAGGGTCATCAGAACAGCCCAATCTTTGACAGTTTTTCTGGTTTTTCTCTGCTTCACTGTGTCTCTCTTTCCCATATTAGTGCCCCTGTGATTACATTGGGCCCACCAGGGCAATCCAGAATGAAGTCACTATTTTTATTTTTTAATTTTTTACTTTCTTTGCCATGCTGGGGATAGAACTGAGGGCTCTCAGCTAGGCAAGTGCTCTACCGCTGAGTTACACCTCCAGCCTGATATTCCTATTTTAAGATGACGAACAACCTTAACTCTTTTTTGCTATACAATTTAAAACTCAGAGGTTCCACGGATATTTATTCTGCCTGCCACAGTTAGCAACAACTAAAATTGAATACATTTATGCTTACTGAAGAGGCAATTCTACCCCTACATATATGACAAACAGAAACGTGTGCATATATTAAACAAAAAAGCATTTACTAATTATTTATGGTGGTACCGCTTATAATTGTCCCAAACTGCCAACTACCTAAATAATAAGTAATAACTTCAGTGTGGTAACCAAAGCCATTGGTTAAGCAATCAGATCTCTTTTGGGGTTGAATAGGGAGACGTCAACAGATGTGCTTAATTTTCTCAGGGAAAAAACTAGAAAATGGCTATGGGGCCAGAACTGAAGTGGTGGGAAACATGGGTTTGAGGAAACGAGGTAATAGGATTCCCTTAAGCAAGGTGGTAAGATTCTAGCATGGTAGGAAAAGTAACGGGATATAAGGAGACCTTGTTTTTATTAAACTTCTATCATTAAACAGCCTTGTAACCCTTGGTCAAGTCCTGGCACTTCTCTGAACTCGAATTTTATATCAAAGTCAAAGAAGAAATGTGGCCTGGATTCCTGCGTTCTAACTATGGGGTTTCAGGCAGTCCCAACTACTCTGGTACATAAAAGTGATGGTTGCCCCAGAAAGACAGGAGCCAGTGGGCACAGCCACTAGGTACAGGAGCCACTAGGCTCCTTTCCTCAGCTGCCAAACTAGGCGGTGGCCAGTCCGAGGTCAGCCTCTTCCCGCCTCTTCCCGCCCCTCCCCGCAGCCACCTTGCTCCGCCTTTCCCCTACGAGGGTCCGCTTCCGCAGAGAGGAACTACTGCGACCTGCGCACCCTGTTCCATGCCCCTGCCTGGGTCCAATAAACTCTAGACCCAGGCGCGCAGCTCACGCCCTTCCAGTACGAGCCCCCGCTTAGAGGAGTCCCACTGTGGGGTGGGGCCAAACTGGCGCGGCGACCTCCCAGGAGTCGCTTCTATGGGTGCAGCGAACCCCGCTATTGCGCCTGCGCGCCCCTGGGCTGGAAACGGGACGGTATTTAGCTGAGGCGGGAGAGCAAAGAAAACAAGATGGAAGTCAGCGATGGCTGGCTGGACAAATGATTGGCTGGTGGAAAGAGCCGGTGTAGAGCGCGCCTTTGTCCGGGGCGGGAACCCGCAGAAGACAGAGCTGGAACTGACTCCGGAACCCGCCCCGGTTCCAGCCAATCAGGGCGCGGAGCCGGGGGGCGGGGCGGGCGCGCGGGAGCTCGGTTTCGCGGGCGAGGGAGGCGCCTGTGCGCTACCCAGTAGCTCCCTGGCCCGCCCCCTGCGACAGCCCTTGGGGACCCGGGGCTGGCTCGGGCTGTTGAGCTTGGGCGTGTGGGCGGCTTGTGTGCTACTCACACCCGTGTCCCCAGACTGCGGTCCCTCTGATTCCTGGGACTGAGATGGTTCGGTGACTTTTTAAAACATCTCGGGCGAACCTGGTGCCCAAGCCAAGGTTGAAGCCCAGCGGCTGTTTCAGCCCCGCTGCGCTGGGAAGGGCGTCCGAGCAGGACGGCGCGCGGCTCCCGCGGTGTCGGGTCACCCGGGTTGGCGGGGGGCCCCCGGAGGGCGTTGGCTCCGCAGCAGACCTGGGGTTGGGGAACCAAGGCGGGCACCCTTCAGCCAGATGCCGGCTGACCGGCAGGGCGCGGGCTCCTCGCTGTAGGCGAGCACCCTGGAGCAGAACTGAATTTGCGTGTTTGCTGCGGGATCCCGAAGGGAAGATTGTCTTATACCACGTAAATCGTGACTATTTGAACTCTTATGCTGAGGAATATGGCATAAACCCCATTGTACAGGTGGGGACTTGAATTTTGAAGGATAAGTTGCATAAGGCTGTGTGCCTGGGCTAGGCCCCAAACCCAGATGCCATTTCTCTAAATTCGTTGCTTTTGCCACCTCAAAAGCATGGTATCTGTATGTGACCTGTACAAGCCACTCACTGTCCCTCTCGCTGTCCCTCTCTCTTAAAAAAAAAAAAAGGACACAATGAGAAGGAAGTCATCCGCAAATTTGGAAGACTGCACTCATAAGTTGATGGCACTTGGACTTCCCAGTCTCCACATCTGTGAGACTCAGGTGCCTGTTGTGTAAGCCACCCAGTCTATGGTATTTTGTTACAGCCGTCAAGTTGACTAAGACACGTGGACTTGTTAATGATAAAGTCAAGTTATCTAATAGAATTTATTGTAAAATCCCATTTATCTTATCACAGGAGACCTTTCTAGGTATAGTATCAAAAAAACTATTCTGTTCTCTCTGATTATTAGTACATTATGCTATTTTTTATAACCATATGAAAGTATTTTATGAATTTTTTAAAGGGTTACTGTGAGAGAAGGAGCGAATCAATTTTACTTAGTTTTTCATGTGGCTTTCATTGCTCTGGCATTTAGTTGTGTATATTAGTTGCGTTCAAACCCGCATCCTTGGGCATGCCAGGCAAGTGCCCTAACTGCTGAGCCACCCACCCATTTATGACCTTTTATACTTGTTTTATTGTCTTTTTAAAAGTTGCATTAGTTACTACAGTCATATACATAAAAAATGTTCTTCAAAGCTATAAGAATTATGTCACTGTACTTGGGTTTTTTAGGAAAAATAAAGGACCCAGGAGAAAGGCAAGAGATTGGGGGACATGAGGAGAGAAGTAGAGGGTATGGAGGGGGGATAATATTGAACAAATCGTATTGCCTTGGCATCTGTTAAAGTCAGTTATCAGTCTTACAGTCTTATAAGTAATAAGTCTCTTGTAGTCTTATAGTAATGAGTCTCCCCCTTTTCCCAACCCCTGTGGCTATTTAAAAGATTTCCTCTGTCTTTATTTATTTATTATTTTAAAGAGAGGGACAATGAGAGAGAGAAAGAATCAATTTTATTTCGTTTTTCATGTGGCTTTCCTTGCTTTGATGCTTTGCTGTTTACATGGTACTGGGGTTCGAACCTTCATCCTCGAGCATGCCAGGCAAGTGCTGTAACCCCTGAGCCACCACTGCTCCAGCCCCTTCTCAGTCTTTAATTATAAACAATTTGATTATGATGTACTTTGGCATAGCTTTATACTTAGCATGTTTGAGATTTTCAGTTTACTGAATCCGGGGATTGATGTCTGTCATTAGGCTTGATTTTAGGTATAATTTTTGTAGTCTCATCTCTCTCTGTTACTCTGGGATTCCCAATATAAGTATATGTGTGTGTGTATATATATATATATATATATATATATATATTATATACATACACACAGATATATATACACACCCCTAAATACATACACACACACACAATCGTTTCTGTGTGAACCACATCTACAATGCAATTTTTTTTTTTTAAAGAGAAGGACAGTGAGAGAGAGAGAGATGGAAAGAGTTAATTTTTATTGAGTTTTTCACATGACTTTCGTTGTTCTGACACTTAATTGTGTACATGAGTGCTGGGGTTTGAACTCCTGTAGTTGCGCATGCCAGGCAAGCGCCGTAACCACCGAGCCACCGCTCCAGCCCCCCGTGCAATTTTTTGTGTATGTGGTGGTACTAGAGCTTGAACCCAGGCCCACTTGGCCACTGAGCTACATCTTGGCAAGGAGTATTCTTCAGTTCTAACAGCTTGTTTACATAGTCTGTGTGTAAAGCAAGGCTCCACATATCCAATTTATGTGTGGGGTTCCGTTTATAAAAGAACAGTCCAGTAGTTGAAAGTTCTTGACAGTAGCTGTGGATGGTGGGGTGCATACCTGCAGTCCCAACTACTCAGAAGGCTGAGATGGAGGCCTCAGTTCCAGATCAGGCTGGGCAACACAGCAAGATCCCATCTCAAAGCAGGAAAAAGAGAAAGAAAGGAAGAAAATAGAAAATGCAGAAAAGGCAAAGGTAAAAAGTAGTTGAAAAGAGTTTTTATCTTAATTTGCTTCTTTCAAGTAATAAAGAGATCAAATATCCATAATTCACAATAACACCTTCCATTTTCCTTATATATACATGTTTCACATCCTATATTTTTCTTCCTTTCTGCTTTCAGTTCTCTTCAAATCTTCTCTCATATCCAGAATCTATGCAGCTAAGGACTTCTCTTCCTCACTTCTTTTTCTGCCTCTTCTCCCCCCCCCCCCCAGATTCTTTCTGATACAAATTTCATTATTTCTTCTCTCTCTCTCTCTTCGCCTTCAGTGCTGCAATTGAAACCAGGGCCTTGTACATGCTGGGTAAGCACTGTATCAATGAGCTACGTCCCTGCCCTCATCATTTACTTAATAATTCTCTCTCCCTGCTTATTTTCTAGTTTTACATGATTAAAACCTGAAAACTTAACCTGCTTATTGAGTACAGTGTTCCATAAAAGAGTGGGGACAAAAGATACTATTTTTTTCTTAAAGTACCTGAGGATTTCATATGTAATTAAAATGATTGGGGCTGGAGTGGTGGCTTGGTGGTTATGGCGCTTGCCTAGCATGCACGAGGACAAAGGTTCAAACCACAGCACCACGTACACAACAAGGTCTCAGAGCAATGAAAACCAAATGAAAAACTAAATAAAAAATTGTTTAAAATAATTGACATGGATAGGCAAGGAACAAGAATGCTCACAAAGGACTGGAGCAGGGGCTCAGTGGTAGAGCTCATGCCGGGCATGTATGAGGACTTGGTTGGAGCCCAAGCGCCACATATACAACTCAGTGTTGGAAAAACAAAAATCAGATGAAAAAATAAATAAAAATTATTCTCTCCCTCCGTCCCTCTCTCTCTTAAAAAAAAAAAAAAAAACTCTCATACATTGCTTGTAGGACGTTAAATTGGTACAACTAGTTTGAAAATGTGTTTGGCAATATCTCTTTAAACCAAATTTGTATCTGTCCTATGACTCAGCAATTCAGCTCCATCCATTGTAGAATAAAATGAAAATAGTTATCAGTTAGGTTTCAAAGTGTTAGTGAAATCTGCTACATAGTAATTTCTATAGAGATCCATACTTTTTTTTTCTTTTAAATAATTTTGTGTGAGTTTGTGTGTTATTGGAGATTGATCCCAGGGCCTACAGCATGCTGTAGATGCTAGAACAGGCTGAGCTATAGGCTCCCCTGCACGCCACTAACCGGAATCCCCCTGAGCTAAGTGAAGTCTGGGTTCCTGCCTCTCCTTGCATGGAGCTTTCCTCTCACACAGTGGAGGTGAGACAGGGGTGTCCCGGTTAGGCCTAACGCAGGATTCCTTACCGAACTCAGCCTCTCCATCGGTGGGAAGGCTCACGTGACAAGCTATGGTGAGACAGGATCACGAAACAAGAGAATGCAGTCTCGCACAGAAAATCTGGAGGGACTGTGCATGTAATCAGCAGAGGAAGCAGTGTTCTGCATTCAACCACCTGTGCCTAGAATCCAGGAAGTCTTCTGAGTTTCAGTCCTCCAGGCAAAGGCCAGCTCTCATGGCATTCATGAGCTTGATCTTTTCAGGGAAGTCTCTATCCAGAAAGCGCAGGTATCTGAGCTAGACACCCAGTCCTCTATGTAAAAATCACGTAATTCCAAACTGAGAATCCTGCTAACAAAACTCAGGCAGACAGTGAACATCTGCTCCCAATGTGTAAAGAGACGACAACCTTAGTGAACATAGTTGCAATTTTTCATTAAGAATCTCTTTTTTTTCTTTCTGTTTCTGACCTGTATTTGTGTGCCATCTGGAGAAGCTGATTGGATCATGGAAATATAAACATACTAGCTGGGTTGTTGGCTTTTTTTCCCCCCCACTTTATGTCTTTCTCCCTTTTATTTCCTGTTTTTTTCTTCTTTTTTCTTTTTCCCTTTTCCTTTCGTCTCTCTATCCTCCCTCCATTCCCAAGCATTTTCCTCAATGTAAATGTTTATCCTTGCCCTGCCTGCTGAGGGTTGGGATTTTGAGTCCAGGTCCCGATGGATTGTCAGCCAAGTTCTACCAGACCTTTATGGAAGAACTACATTTAGTTTTTAGGTTGTGTTGTCCCCCAGTTGAAAGTTTTCTTCTTCTTCCTTCTACCCTTTCTTATTGGTATCACCTCTGTCTATTCTCCCTCTTTTTTTTTAACCAGCATATCCTACACCTCTTCTGCTTTCTCTCTGCTCAAGCTTGGATATTGTAACCTCCTCTCTGACTTCCTCTTACATTCCCTTCTCTCTCAGGTGTCTGTAAGCTTATCACCTCTTAGCTGTAATTAGTTTACGCAATTCAACCCCTAATCATTAATGCTGTGAAAACGTTACCAATGTGAATGCCAAACTAAATAACTATTGTGTGCTTTAAAGCCTGACATAGGTGATGGTTGAATACTGTTGTCACTGAAGGTAATTGCTCATACTGTCATTCACCTCATAGGTGCAATTTGACTTGCTTGGTACGAAGTAACCAATCTAATGCTATGTATTGTAAGCATTGGTTGTTCATATTGAAGGTTTGCCATTAGCTTGTGAGGAGCTGGAAATTTTTATTTTTTTTATTTATTTTTTTTAAAGAGAGAGGGACAGTGAGAGAGAGAGAAAGAGAGAAACAACTTTATTTAGTTTTTCACATGGCCTTAGTTGCTCCAACACTTAGTTGTGTACGTGGTGCTGGGGTTTGAACCCAGGTCCTTGTGCTTGCCAGGCAAGTGCCGAAACCACTGAGCCACCGCTCCAGCCTGAGCTGGAAATCTTAAGGGACACTAATAGTTTACAAGTTAGGGATTTGGCTGCTGAATTCAACTGTCCTAACAGTTGAATCTCAACCCCAGGAAGGGTTAAGATGAAACCCTTAAAAAGAAATAAATAAACAAAATCAGAGATGAAAATGATGAAATCACCACAGACTCCTCTGAAATACAGAGGATTATCAGAACCTACTTTGAAAATTTATACTCCAATAAGCTAGATAATCTGGAAGATGTGGACAAGTTTCTTAAGACATATGACACACCAAAATTGACACAAGAAGATATAGAAATCTTAAACAGACCAATGTCAACTAATGACACTGAGACAGTAATTAAAAGCCTATCTAAAAGGGCTGGAGCAGTGGCTCTGTGGTTATGGTGCTTGCCTGGCAGGTGCAAGGACCCGAGTTTGAACCCCAGCACCACGTACACAACAAAGTGTCAGAGCAATAAAGGCTACATATAAACTAAATAAAAATTGATTCTCTCTCTCACTGTCCCTCTCTCTTTAAAAAAAGAAAAAATCTAAAAAGAAAAGCCCAGGTCCCGATGGATTCCCAGCCAAGTTCTACCAGACCTTTATGGAAGAACTAACACCTCTCTTTCTTAAGTTATTCAATGAAATTGAAAGAGATGGAACACTCCCAAACATTTTGTATAAAGCAAACATAAGCCTGATACCAAAACCCAACAAAGACACATCAAGAAAAGAAAACTACAGACCTATATCCATGATGAAAATAGATACAAAACTCCTTAATAAAATACTAGCCAACCACATTCAAAAGCACATCAAAAAGATAATACACCATGACCAAGTAGGTTTCATTCCAGGGATGCAGGGATGGTTTAAAACATACAAGTAAAAAAATGTGATCCATCACTTAAACAGGAGCAAGGACAAAAACCACATGATCTTCTCAATAGACAAAGAAAAGGCCTTTGATAAAATCCAACATCCAGTCATGTTGGACTGGAGCAGTGGCTCAGTGGTTACAGCACTTGCCCTGCATGCTCGAGTACCCAAGTTCAAATCCCACCACCACTGATACAACCAAGTGTTGGAGCAACCAAAGCCATATGAAAAACTAAATAGATTGATTCTCTCTTAAAATAAAAAACAAAAAACAAAAACAAACACTGGAGAAGCTAGCAATGAAAGGATCTTAACATTGCAAAGGCCATTTATGACAAACCTATAACCACCATTATACAAGGTTGTCCCCTCTCACCACTCTTATTCAATACAGTTCTTGAAACACTAGCCAGCACAATCAGGCAAGAGAAGGAAATCAAAGGGATACAAATAGGTAAAGAAGTCAAACTGTCTCTATTTGATGATGATATCCTGTACCTAGATGACCCCAAAAACTCCACCAAAAAAATTGCTAGAGCTTATCAATGAATTTGGCAAAGTTGCAGGATACAAGATCAATACTCATAAATCAATAGCTTTTCTATACTCCAACAGTGACTCTGCTGAGGGTGAAATCAGGAAAACCATCCCGTTAATGATAACCTCAGAAAAATAAAATAAAATACTTGTGAATTAATCTTTAATCTAGCCAGGAAAGCAAAAGACCTCTACAAGGAAAATTGTAGAACTTTGAGGAAAGAAATAGAAGACCTGAGAAGACGGAAAGATATCCCATGTTCTTGGATAGGCAGAATTAATATAGTCAATATGGTCATTCTGCCAAAATGCTATACAGATTCAATGCAATCCCCATCAAGATACCAAAGACCCCCCCCCAAAAAAAACCAATTGCATTCTTCACAGATATAGAAAATCAATTTTTTTTGGTTTGTTCGTTTTGCTTTGTTTGTTTTTAGGAGAGGAACAGTGAGAGAAAAGAATCAATTTTATTGAGTTTTTTTTTTAAAGAGAGAGGGACAGTGAGAGAGAGAAAAAGAAAGAAACAAGTTTTATTTTAGTTTTTCATGTGGCTTTTGTTCCTCCAAGACTTCATCATGTACATGGTGCTGGGGTTTGAACTTGTGTATGCGCACATGCCAGGCAAATGCTGTAACTGCTGAGCCACCTCTCCAGCCCCTTTATTGAGTTTTTCATGTGGCTTTTGTTGCTCCAACACTTGGTTGTGTACATGGTGCTGGGTTTGAACCCATGGCCTCACACATGCCAGGCAAGCACTGTAACTGCTGAGCCACCTCTCCAGCCCCCAGAAAAATCAGTTCCTAGATTCATTTGGAATAATAAGAGACCTAGAATAGCCAAAGCAATACTTAGCGCAAAAAAAAAGTGAGGCAGGAGGGATCACAATACCAGACCTGAAACTATATTACAAAGTTGCAGTTACAAAAATGGCATGGTCTTGGTATCAAAATACACATGAAAACCAATGGAATAGGATAGAAGATACAGAGACAAAACCACAATTCTATAGCCATGTGATATTTCCCAAAGGAGGCAAGAATATAACTTGGAGAAAAGACAGCCTTTATAACAAATGATGCTGGGGCCCATGGTCCTGACTACCTAGCCATTTTACTATCTCTCCTAAACTGTTTCAGCAACTTAATGAGACCCTGTCTCAAAATTTTAAAAAAATTTTAAAAGGGCAATGAATGTGGCTTAGTGGTATAGCACCACTGGGTTCAATCTCCAGTACCAAAAAATTAATTAACTAATTAATTATGAAATCTTTAAAAAAAAGTCTTCCCTTAGCATCTATTTACTAGTTTATTGTCACTAAGATGTCTCTGTAAGCATAACTGATCAGGAACTATCAGGAAGTAGTTGAGTTTCCCCTCTTTTTTTGTTTTTTTATTTTTTTTAATATAGCGAATGAGAGTTCCTAAGCAGGAAATTTAGATGCTCATTCAGCAAATGGAGCAGCTGCATCATATTTATGAAGAGTTTTTGTGAATTAGTCCAAATTGAAGAAAATTGTAAAGAACAAAAAAGATCCTTGAAATATCTGGAAGGAAAACTTGCTTTCAATGTCTTTAAAGGAAAATTAGATTTAGATTATGGGGGGGGGTTTCCTGAATTATAGTATAGTATGTTATTTTAATATAAATAATTTTATTTAATGTAGAAAGCTGATAAAACTACATTTCACCTAAGATTGGAAAGGTGGGGAAAATAGCTGTAAATGTTTAAAGTTATGCTTTTTTTTCTTTTCTTTTCTTTTCTTTTTTTTTTTTTTGGTGTCAGGATCGAGCTGAGGGTCTCATGTGTGCTAGGCAAATACTCTACAACTGAGCCACCACTCCAGCCCCAAGAGGAGGCTTCTTCTCAGTGCTAGGTAGGTGTGGGAGTTTTAGCTCCTTTGTGGTCTCTGCAGACATGACAGTGGGTGCAGTTTAGTTATACCAATGGATATG
The DNA here is from genome assembly GCA_004027875.1 of Aplodontia rufa. Lineage (NCBI taxonomy): Eukaryota > Metazoa > Chordata > Mammalia > Rodentia > Aplodontiidae > Aplodontia > Aplodontia rufa. Next base: position 5,016 of record PVKS010030394.1, on the reverse strand, counting down.
GTAGTAAGCGTTTGGACTGTTCACTATGCTGCTTCTGCATTATTACCCCAGTGAAGAAGTGAAGGAGTGCTTCATTATTGCCCAGTAGGGATGGATTCCAAGTTGACACCCCCCATGCAGTCTCCAGTAACAGCACAGAGGAAGGAAACCCAGCTTCCCTAGTTGGCCTTCTCTGGCATGACCCTGGCAAGGCAGCGGTGTTAGACACTTGATAGGTTTGCAAAGGTGTACATCTGGGCTCCCTACTCAACCATTGCTATTGTGAATGGTTTAGTTTTGTTATTATTCACTTCTCCCATGGTGTTTTGTTTAGATGAGAGCTGTTATTGCATAAAAGTTTTCTGTCTTGCTAGACTTTCTTTTCTTTCTTTTTCTTTTTTTCTTTTCTTTTCTTTTTAATAGAGAGGGACAGTGAGAGAGGAAAGAATCAATTTTATTTAGTTTTTCATGTGGCTTTCGTTGCTCCGACACTTTGTTGTGTACATGGTGCTGGGGTTCGAACCCGTGTCCTCATACACAATGCCAGGCAAGGACCCTAACCGCTGAGACTGTAGACTTTTTTTCCTGGTCCTTTTGCTAGAGAAAACAGGCTTTTATTGAGATTTTTTTTCTTTCTGTATGGGGTATGTGAGGTGTAAAAAAAAAAAGAAAACGAAAGAAATGCAGGCACCTAACCACCATGTTGTTCTGCAGGTCCGACTGGCCTTCCTTCTTTCAATCTTTTACAGCCTTCTTATGTTTGTTTCATATATAATACCCAGGGGGTTTAGTAATACTTTGCAGGAGGAATATGGAAAAATGCATCTATTCATCTTTCCTGAAGTAGAAGTCTCCATCTTCAGTTTTTAATGTTATTCTGTGGTTTGTGTCTTGTAAAAATCAGAATTCGGGTGTAAACTCAGGCACTGGTGTTCGAAAAGGAGCCACACCTAAAAGCAGCTGAGCAAAATCTTTTTATTGGGATCGGCAGCTCTCAGGCCAGATTCACCAGCACCACTTCAGTGAGGGCGGGCAGGGGAAGTGCCACACAGCCCTGGCTGAGCAGCAACTTTGTAGCATGGGGTGGGTGGAGGAAGTTTGGGGGCCTTGTCCTTCCTTCCAGGATTGGCTGGTGACTTCATCAATTATCAGGTGATTGTGAGACGCCATTAGGGCTTGTCTGCCAGCGTCTGATTGGTTGTTCCTTTTGCCCGCTGGCAGCCTGATGCCCTGTCCCCATCCAGCTGCCTGAGGGTGTGGGCTACCTGATACCCTGCCCCCAGCCAGCCTCGAGGACCTAACATCTCAACTTTTTTGGTGAGATAGGGTATTGATTTCCATCTGGCTACGACCTGCTGTCTATGGGGTGTTGTGGGGGAGGGGAAGGTTCAGGTGTTGGTTTGTCCTTAGGGAGGTAGCTGTAAGGGTGCAAGAGCATTTGATTGACCTCACTCATGTGGTTTCAAGTGAAGTTTGAGGAGACAGGGAGCAATCATTAGAAGGAGTCTAATCTGGGCTGGAGCGGTGGCTCAGTGATTATGGCACTTGCCTGGCAAGCACAAGTATGTGAGTTCAAACCCCAGCACCACGTACACAGCGAAGTCTTGGAGCAACGAAAGCCTTGTGAAAAACTAAATAAAAATTGATTCTCTCTCTCTCTCACTGTCTCCTCTTAAAAAAAAAAAGGAGTCTTATCACTAATATCACTAATATGGATGGAGGACAGCCAGGTGACAAGAGTGGAGTTTAGTCATCCTGGCTAAGGGTTATTTGACTGTTGCTGCCTAAGCCTCTCAGACATCTGAGAGTTCTGATGTTCTTGATCAGCCCAGTTTCATTGATGTAGCAGCAGCATTCCTCTTTTAGGAATAGACATGCTCCCCTTTTGTCTACTGTCAGGAGATCTAGTGCTTAGCGGTTCTTCAAGAAAACTTGGGCAATAGATGTCTTTGTAGGGAGGCCTGGGAGGCAGCAGATGCCTCCACTGCCTCTTGGAGGTGCTGTTCTAGCCTCTGGGTGGCAGTGACTGCATCCTCCTGCCCCCAACCCAGAGACAGCAAGTGAGGAGGCTAGGGAGAGTCCAACCACCACTGGAAGGAAAATGGCCCAGTTCACCTTATGGAGAGGTTTCTGAGCAAACCAGATTAATCGGATTAATTCAGCATAGTGTCAGCTGAGGAACTAAAGCAGAGGACACACAGAAAGCAAAGGGCATATTGGAACTTAAGTTTTTTGTCAGGGTGCTATTACACACACACACACACACACACACACACACACAATCCTGGAGGAGCAAACATTGAAGAAGAGACCTGTATGGTTTGGTTGCAAGATACTGAGGTAGAGAAAATGTAACAGTAAGAAATGTTCTTTGAAGAGTTGTGAAATAGGGGAACCCCCTCTAAAAGTGGCATCTAGCTTTTAAAATGACTTATGTATCCTTAGGCTGTAGTCCCACATGATTCTGTAAAACAGTTTACTGTTTAGTGTTAACTTCTGTCTGGTAGAATTGTTTCCTTTGGCTGTGTAACTTACCAGTTTTATTTACCTTTGAGAGAACTAATAAGCAGGCACCTCAAGTAATGTTTTAAAAAGAGCCACTGCCTTTGTTGCTAAATGTCCATGTAGGATTGAGCTTTGGTTATACTCTCCTGCCAGGTGATTAAGACAAACTGGATTAAAACTGATCTTGTTCCTATCTATTGCTACAAGTCAGCTGAGATTGTCAGGGTCAATGTGGCTTCACTTGGAAGAATCAGGGATATCTCCCTTCCGGTTTTAGCATGCACATGAAGTGGCATTCTGTTCTCTAGGGTCACTTGAGAACAGTTCCCTGGTCAGGAAGTCATGTTACCCAGAATTGCTAAGCCTGTAGATAAGTCCCATTGTCCCCTGAGTTTTGGCTGACCAAACAGGGCAAGGGCCAAAATATTGACTTTTTCCTTGACCCCTTACCTGTCTTAACTTTGGTCTCCTTGATTCGGTGTTAAACATCCAGCAGGCCAGTTTCACCATTCTTGAAGTGGAAATGCTATGTTACAGTTTTATAGTTACCCCTTTTGTTTAATTAGGATCAATAACAGTGCTTGAAATTAGTAGCAAATCTTATCTGTAGGTGATGGAGTGTATCAACTCAGGTTTTTCTGCTAGAAGTAGAACTTCTGCAAAACACTGAAAAGTTTTACAAGGAAAATACAACAAGGGATTAGCAAGAGTAAATAAAGCCTTTTGGCTCTCTGAGCAGCACCAGGCAAGAACAAGTGCCTTACGGAAGGCGGCAAGAAGGGAGCCAAGAAGACAGTGGTTGATCCACTTTCTAAGAAAGGCACTGGCTATGTTCAATATAAGAAATATTGGGAAAACATTAGTCACGAGGACCCAAGGAACCAAAATAGTATCTGACGGCCTCAAGGGTCATGTATTTGAAGTGAGTCTTGCTGATCTGCAGAATGATGAAGTTGCATTTGGGAAATTCAGTTAGAGAGGATGTTCAGGGAAAAAACTGCCTGACCAACTTCCATGGCATGGATCTTACCCATGACAAAATGTGTTCTGTGGTCAAAAAATGACAGACCTTGACTGACGCTCATGTTGATGTCAAGACTACCAATGGTTATTTGCTGCGCCTGTTTTGTGCTGGTTTTACTAAAACACACAACAATCAGATACGGAAGACCTCTTATGATCAGCACCAACAGGTCCGCCAAATCCGGAAGAAGATGATGGAAATCATGACCTGGGAGGTGCAGACCAATGACTTGAAAGAAGTAGTTAATAAATTGATTCCAGACAGCATTGAGAAAGACGTAGAAAAGTCTTGCCAGTCTATTTATCCTCTTCATGATGTCTTTGTTAGAAAAGTAAAAATGCTTCTGAAGAAGCCCAAGTTTGAATTGGGAAAACTCATGGAGCTTCATGGTGAAAGTAGTAGTTCTGGAAAAGCTGCTGGAGATGAGACAGGTTCTAACGTTGAATGGGCTTATGGATATGAACCACCAGTTCAAGAATCTGTTTAAAATTCAGATTTTTAATAGTGACAAATAAAAAGTCCTGTTTGTGATGGTTTGCTTCTGAATTTTCTTTTAAAATAATCAGGCAACTTGGTGAATCAGATAACACTGAATTGATAGTGATAGTGTGACCTGGTGTGGTTTTTTTTTTTGTGGATTTTACTCATTAGTTGAAATGTATGGAAATGTTACCATTTCATTTATTTTATAAACAAAAACACTAAAACACTAAAGGTTTTTTGTTTATTTGGTTAGTTTTTGCTTAAAAATAAATAGGTATTTTATTTAGCCTGTTTTGGACACAGGCATTTGTCATCTGGTGAGGGCCTTCTTGCATGGCAGATGTTATCACATGCCAAACAGTCTGAGCATCCTTGAGTTAGGTTTGTCTTTTTTTTTAATGTAAGTTTGATTTTTATTTAATTTAAGAGAGGGAGAGATCAACTTTATCTAGTTTTTCATGTGGTCTTCATTGCTGTGACACTTAGCTGTGCACCTGGTGCTGGAGTTCAAACCCAGGTCCTGGGCATGCCAGGCAAGTGCTGTAACTGCTCCAGCCCCTGGAAGGTTTGTTTAAAAAGGTTTGTTGGTGGTTTTCCCTTCAGGTTTCAGATTCAGTAATTTTTATTAAGGAGTTGAGTTATTGTACAATCATAAATGCGTATAAAGTAACAATATAATAGGTATATGTTCATAACCAGAATTACCCACACCCTAGTCTCTTGACTCTTCTATATCATCCTTGTAAGAAAAGACAATTAATGAAGGAAATAAAGAGAGGAGAGTTGCAGCTCAACAGTAACTCAAGTTTGTTCAGGAGAAACCTCAGGAGGGGCCACCCAGTGGAGGCTGGGCCCCCTCTGCCGCTCACAGACTGGGGTAGATATAGAGGGAAAGAGAGGGAGGGGAAAAGTTGCAAGTTTTCTGGTTAGATTGGATTTTTCAGTGGGGTGAGGCTCCTCATACTGAGTAGGGGTTTTGCTTCCTGGCTGAGTGGCTTCTGGTAATTTTCCATATCCATCAGTCC
>PVKS010030393.1:0-24443 GCA_004027875.1 Aplodontia rufa | reverse complement strand
TTTTTTTTTTCAGGGTTGAGGACCGAACTCAGGGCCTTGTGCATGCTAGGCAAGCGCTCTGCCACTGAGCTAAATCCCCAACCTCTTGATGTATTTCTTTATCTTCAGTAAGTTTCAATTCTACTCAAGAAATGCCTTCCATAACATTTTTCATGAAAAAGTGTAGAACAGTGTAGAAAGTTTAACTGCAAGATATGTTGGATTAAATGGAGAGCTTTTTAGAGAGATCATTTAGCCCCTTGTCCATAAATAATAGTGGCTTATCACACATGGTTTTCCTGTTTGGGGGGCAAGTGAAACTACTCATCTCTCTTGTAATTCACATTTTTGGTAAGAAATATATTTGGTAAGAAAATCTTGTCATCATTTTGAGTGGGAGGACTGAGCTTAAGTGCTCTGGAAATGGGTCAGATCCGAGTTTGAAACCCTATTGTGCAAATTTCCAACTCTGCTTAAGTTACTCAGTCTTGTTAGGACTTTTTTTTAGCTCACCATAGTGCTTTAAAGAAGTGCTTAGTAAGTGATGGCTGCAGTTTTATTATTTTATTGTCTTACTCTGTGCATTCAGAGAGGTTTGTTAATGCAATGTTAATGTTTTAAAATCTGCAGTTATTTTTAAAGCATATTAAATTAGCCATCAGTTTTGTCTTGGTCTTGCCATTGACTCCTTGAATGTTCGTCTTCAAGGGACTGTTTTGCATTTCATCCCTAAAGTCATTCTTGAGCTATTTATCTTAGTAAGATAGTGTGGATAAACTGAAATACACAAAAAACATTTTGGGAGGAAAAGCACATCTGAATCCCGAGCAGTACTTAGTTATGACAAGTGTTCCTTCTACCAATATTGTTCTTCCTCTCTGTCCCCTGAAAGAGAGGTTGCCCTTTCTTAAGTAGATATGACAGCTCTGTTTCCTAAGTCTAGGATCAAAGGAAGTTGTAATAAGGGAGAGTCGCTCCCTCCATTCCTTCTCCCTTTTTGTGGATGTTGTTCAAGTTTTAAGAGAGATCAGGCCTTGACATTACTGGGTGAAACCATGGAGCTTCCAGGACCTTCCTTTCATCTCTGGGTTACCACCTTGGACCATGTCTTCATCTCTGTAATGGTGTCAGGATGCCCCTGCAGGGAACAGTGCACAGCAGGTTAAGACCAGAAGTATTTCTGGAAATCTTAACCACCTTTGCTTCTCATTGTTTGGATGTTCATTTCTTTAAAATGGCATAGAGTTTTTGGTAGAGGTGTCAGCGAATAGTGTAGTTTTCTTAGTGTTAGAGGTTCCTAAACTTTGTCAACCTATTGTAATTTGGGAGCTTAACTCCATAAAAGTGTCAGCAGTTGAAAAACAAAGTTGAATTTCAGCTGGTTGTTTACTGGCAGATTTATTCTGGACATAAACATTGTAGAATGGAAAGGATAATAGGGATTGGGTCCTGTCTTGCTCCATGACAGTGAATGAGTCAGTGTTAGATTTTAACGCTAGGGAAAAAATAACATCTACTTTAAAAAAAAAAACCCAAAAAACCCAGACAGTCCATGCAGGCTAACTGATGAAAATTCAAGGTCAGTTTCCTTAGAGCCTCACTTCAGTGCAAGCCTTGGGCCATGTTAATAATGGCAATCCCATTATTTTCTTACAGTAGGCAGGAAATGCTGCCTACACCCATTAGATGTGTTTGAGTGACTCCTGGCTGGAAATGAAGAAAATCTAATTTTCTGACTTATAGGGAGAAAAAAAATGGTAGAGTGCTGCATAGAGGTTGATAGCATGGGCTGGAATAAGAAGAAGGTCTTTTTGAAAATTTGAAATTCTTAATCCAGATTATCAGGATATTTGGCTCTTAACCTAATTGAAATCAAGAATGGGCTTGTGTGCTAAGTGTGTGGACAGATTTCTTGATTGATGTCAGAACTGCCCCAATTCTGGACTTTTTAACCACATGTTTGCAAACTGTCCAGGTGTTCACATATCCCTCTGGCTGCTGGAGACTTGCTTGAAGGAAGGCTTTGTTACATTTTCTCAAAATAGCATGCTTTTCAAAAGCAGCATTCATGTTGAAGATCTGTGTATTCATTAGGGTAGTCAATTGCTTTGTGGTTTCTATAGCAAGAAGAAAGAAATTAATGTTATAGTAATGGAGAAAAAAATGTGAATCTCTTATTGTAATCATTCTACTTTCAATGTTACATCCTAATCTTACGGTTAATTTGGTTTCTACTACTATTTGTATGTACTTTGTTTAGTAAGACTGAGATCTTAAAAGTTTTTATTTTTTAAATTTGAGCAAGTTTATGTCCTTCTTCTATCTTTACCTTTCTTATAGGCCAAACATCTTGCTATTTTGACGTATTCTTTGATTTATTGGGATGTTCAGTTGGTAATTCATTCTTAGGCACTCAGTATCTATCATATTTCCCCATGAAATACATTAGAAGAGGAGAATCTTCAGGTTGCAGGGACTTTCTTAAAATCATAGGAGTAGTCAATGCTAGAAGGAGTAGGTAATTCAGTTTGTATGTCAAAAGGATATCTTAATGCATCTGTAATTTATACTGAACAAAACCTCTTGCCTTAGCACCACAATTTCAAGTCATATTTTCTTTTTGCATCAGCTACACACACCGAGACTTTTCTTTGTTTCCTGAAAGGATACGTAGGAGCTTCTGTTATCTTCCTGGGAAGACAACCATGGACTAAGGAAGTTTTATGAACACTTTCCTTTCTCTTGGTCTTAATTTCCAGCTGTTAGCAGTTGCCTGCAGTCGTGACTGTGGGGCCTCTGACATTTTGCGTGGTTGTCATCAGTGCCAACAGTTTCCATTGTTTGCTTTTTTTCATTTATTTGTCACTAAAAGTACTTAGAAGAAACTTAATGTGGAGTTCTTGATTTTTATTATAATAACTAGTATTAGTATTATAACATGTGTTTTGTAAAATACCTTTTTCTTGAGAGAGAAAGAGAGAGAGAGAAATCAAATTTATTTATTTTTTCATTTGGCCTTTGTTTCTCCAACACTTTTTTGCCTATGTGGTGCTGGGGTTTGAACCCAGCTCCTCGCACATGGCAGGTAAGCACTCCAACCACTGAGCCACCGCTCCAGCTCTGTAAAATAATTTTTTTTTTAAGAGAGAAGGACAGTGAGAGAGAGAGACAGACAGAGAGAATCAAGTTTTATTGAGGTTTTCACATGGCTTTCGTTGCTCTGACACTTAGATGTGTACGTGGGTGCTGGGGTTCGAACTTGTGTACTTGGGCATGTCAGGCAAGCGCTGTAACCGCCAAGCCACCGCTCCAGCCCCTGTAAAATACCTTTTGATAGCACATGATAATACATATTTGTGGTAACACTTTTTTTTTAACCTTTTCCAAATCTATATTTCAGTTATAAAATTATGGGGCTTTTCAGTGACCTTTTCCATAAGGGTCTGAGAATCTATAGACTCTTCCAGTAGCTTTTTGTTTTTGTTTTTTTTTTTTTTTGAACTCTGAGATTAAGCATGGGCAATTTGAAGTTTCCATATAAAAACAGTTAAGGGCTTTGAAAAAGTCTTTATATTCAGAGTGTTTGGGAGTCATAATTTTGATCTTTTCAATTGCTTTCTTCACTGAGAACTTAGGTTTAAACGTATGGATTATTAACTGACTAACTGGGCTTTGGAGACTGTCTGACCTATTTATTTGAAATCTATCTACCTTTGGCAGGAAATCAGGGCACAGACACATTAGGCGTATTGTTTACTTTTCTAAGTCAATAGCACAATTCATTTTGCAATGGAAAAGTAATCACTGAAAATATTACACCTGATAACCTATATAAACTTGCTTACCCTTTAGCATAATGGTATTTTTTTCCAGGATGCTGACCGGATGATTGCACATAAGGATGTTTGTCTATAGTCCAGTGAATTAAAACTTTTAGGCAAATAAAGAGCATGTATCCCTTATTTCTTGAGCTGTCCTTTTGAATTATTTGGTCAGTGAGAACATTCATTTTGAAATGTTTCAAACCAATTTGACATCTTTCAGCCTTCAGCTTTAGGGAATACATATTTGAATTTTGCAAGAATGTGAGGATTTATCCAGGTAGGTAGTTCCTGTTTGTGGTGAGAGATCTTTGACCTTAATTGACTGGTGCTTGCTAAATGCCTGTTCTCTTGCAGAGAGTTCTTCCATCATGAAGAGAGAGCCCCTATAGTGAACAGTGAGTGGAGCCAGTTGACAGTTCTCTAGTGTTCTGTTTTAGGATTCTCATGACTCGATCTCGTAATAATCTGAGCCAGTAATGAAATATGGTGGCATTTAATTTAAAGTTATAGATTTGTCTTTTAAATGTTAGTCCTGTAGCTTGGGGTGAGGGTGGTGTTGGTGTGTTGTTAGTTTGGTGGTGGAAGCTATGGGCAGAGGGTAAGGCCATTCATAACCTGCTTTGCTCTGTCTCCCACGGTCATAAGGCTGATTTGATTGCCCAGTGAGAGAAAGTATGGAGTGGGTCACACTTCTTCTGTTGTAGAGTATGTTTATTGAATGCTGTATGCTTCTGAACTCCTAAGTTTGTTTTATTTTCAATTCTTTCCTTACCAAATGGTCTATTTTGTATATTCCTTTTTTTTTTTTAAAGAGTTGAGAGGGGCTGGAGTGGTGGCTCAGTGGTTAAAGTGCTTGCCTGACATGCATAAGGACCTCAGTGAACTCCAGCACCATGTGCACAATTAAATGTTGGAGAAGTTAATGCCAGATTAATAAATAATAAAATAGAGAGAAAAATGAGTTAATTAAAAAAATTTTTTTTTCATCTGGTTTTTGTTTTCTCCACTTGGTTGTGTGTGTGGTGCTGGGGATTGAACCTGGGTCCTTGAGCCTGCCAGGCGAGCACTCTACTGCTGAGCCATCACTCCAGCCCTGTATGTTACTTTTTAATAAGAACTTTTAAAGGTATGGATGATAGATAAATTGTTTTAGAGCCATGTAGAAGCAAATTCTTTTCTGAGTGTGTCATTTACAATTTGGGAAGAAGCCTATCTAAAAAATGAAACAACTGCTATTCAGGAAAATAGTGATGCTCTGTATTTTCCTGTCTTTTTTGTTTGTTTTAAAAAATGAACTGTGGTAAGACATGACCATGTTGATTTCTTCCATAAATTACCTCTGAAACTATACCCAGTTCATTGATTGCTTTGTTCAGTAGACAGGAAACAGTTAAGTTTGTATATGTTACACAGTCTTAATGAAGCCGAGACAAGGAATCAAAGAGATCTCGAATCTTTTTTTTTTGTCTTTTTTTACAATTAATCTTTTGGTTCCATCAACTAATGGATGATGTACGAACCTAGTTCTTGGGGGGGGGGACACATCAAAAAACATAACTTCTTATCAGAATGGCTGCCTGTTTAGGGATACTGAGGAAAGTGGGTGTGTGAGATCATCATGTTGGTGCTGAGGTTAAGTCCGTACAGTTTGACTTCCTTATTTATGGTTTCTTGCACAGGGAAGGAATAGTCTTGAGGCTGGTCTCTGCCAGTGAAGTGGTCAGTCCTCATTCCCTCCCTCCCCAGCCCCTTTTAAAATGCAGGCCCTTTGTAAATTGATCTTTTTTCTTTTCTGATGTTGGCAGATTGCCTCCTTTCTTCCTACCCATGCCTGGTAACTTGTCTCTAGTACCCCAACCAGGAACTACTTTTCTCCTTTTTTTTTTTTTTTTTTTTAAAGAGAGACAGAGACTGAGAGAGAGGGAGGGAAGGAGGGAGAGAGAGAGAGTAAAGGAGAGAATCAAGTTTACTTGGTTTTTCATGTGGCTTTCATTGCTCCAAAGCTTCGAAGTGTGCATGGTGCTGGGGTTTGTACTCGGCGCATGCCAGACAAGTGCCTGAGGCGCTGCTCCAGCCCTTTCCTAATTTTTGACAGTAGGATTTTTTTCCTCATCACCGTTTGATTATTCTTTAAGTGTTATGACTGGCGTTTTGCAATTTGTGCAGAGCTGATTTTATGTATAGTACTTCTAAATACTCTTCTGACTTGTCAAAGTCTTCATATACTTGTGAATTTGTCCATAATGCCTTCCCTTTTCCCTTTCCTCCCACATTTTGACTTCTCTTGATTATTTCCTGAAGCCTATTTCTTTTCATTTTCTTCCTTCCTTCCTTCCTTTCTCTCTCTCTCTCTTTCTGAAAGAGGGACAATGAGAGAGAGGGAGAGAAAGACAGAAGCAGTTTTGTATTTAGTTTTGCATGTGAGCCTCCCGCTCCGTCACTCCACTGTGCTTGCAGTGCAGGGATTCGAACCCGCGTAGTTGCGTATGCGAGGCAAGCACTGTAACCGCTGAGCCACTGCGAGCCACCGCTCCAGCCCTCTTTTCTTTTTTTTAACCAGGTCATTGAACCCGGGTCCAGCCTTTTTAATTTTTATTTTGGGACAAGGTCTTGCTGAATTGCCCAAGCTGGCCTCCAACTTTCAATTGTCCTGCCTTAGCTTCTGGAGTAGCTGAAATGACAAACGTTGGCCCCCAAGCCTGACTGAAAAATACAATCCTAAATAAGTAAACGAGTAGCAGAGGTTAGAGTGAATGGAGGGTGAAGGAAGAATTAAGTGAATGAAGGCAGAGTCAGAAAATAGTTTCTTTTCAAAGTGTCAACTTTTTTGTGACCTCTCCGAGGGAGTGAAATTGTTACATGATTGCTGCAAAAGTCCCTTTCACTCTACAGGTTATTAAGATTTCTCTTTTGAACCATCCGTTGACTTTTTTCTTGGGTGCATGTATCTTTTGCTCTTCTTTCTTCTTTGTTAAGTACTTTTTTCTTATCACATACCTTTGAAGTGAGTCATGATTTTTGTGTATTTTCGCCATTTTTCTTCCAATGTCCCACAGTTCCTTAAAATAACACGACATTCTTAGTTTTTTCTTACACTCCATTTTTTACCGTTTACATCATCACCCCTACCCAAAAATGTCTTTAAAAGCCCTTGCTTTTCCTTTTCTATTGTCCTTCTGTTCAGGTTCTTGGAATTGTTGATGTCCTCCCCCTACTCATTCTGCTCCAAACACTTTTGTTTGCTGGTGATATCTGCCTTGGAATTTCCACTTGCCTGTGAAGATAAATCTTTGGGAAAGTAATTCTGTCAGTGTTAATTTCTCTTCCTCTCCTAGCTGCAAAGACTGAGGAAGAGTCGCCCTCATGCAACCCTACAATGAGGCATCTGCCTGGAGGAGTCTGTTCTTTTTCTCTATTCTGTGTTCACTATGACTCTTTCTGGTAAGATCACCAATCTGTTTCCTCTTCTCAGGGTTGGACAGAGGGGCCTCATTTGGAATTGGCACAGGGCAGTCAGATACCATTAATTTAGTAATGATTATATTACTTTTGAAGGCACCCCCCACCCCCAGAAAAAAAAAGAACAAACATCCTCTAAGATGTGAGCTGGTAAAATCAGAATGGGATGCTCTCTAATGCCTTTTCCAGTTCTCTTACTCTGAATTTGTGAATTATACCCAGTTGTTTTTTAACCCTCTCAGAAGGGTGAGATCTGGCTGTGGTGCCAACGTTTATTTCATCCTGCAGTTCATATGTGGAAGTCCTAACCTCCACGGTGGTGGTAGTAAGAGGTGGCTCTTATAGGAGTTCTTTGGGTCATGAGGGTGGAGCCCTCTCACAGGGGATCATTGCCCTAATAAAACAGGCCCTTGAGGACTTGTCTGCCCCTTTCACCATGGGAGGACTCAGCAGAAAGGTACGACTTATTATTCAGAGCGAGGCCCTCATAGATACTAAATCTGCTGCTGCCTTGATCTTGGACTTCCAGTTCATAGAACTGTAAGAAAGAAATTTCTGTTGTTTGTGTTACCCAGATTAAGGTATTTTGTTATTGCAGCCCAATGGACATGCCCATTATTACCTATTTAAAATTTTTATTTGTAATCTACGTGCAGTTTACCTTTGTAATCCATGGTTTGCTGCACTTTCCTCTCACTCATCATTAAAGCTCCTTATAATTTACCTTTGTAAGAAACAGTTTGCTAATTGATGCGTGTTCAGATTGTTCAGTTTAAAATGTTTTACGTAAAAGCATAAGATAGTTCTTGCAATGCTAAGTGCAACTTCAGAGATAACTTTTATTTCTTTGAACGCAAAAAGGTATTTGCAGAAGTCCACAGCCATTGTTGGTTGACATCTTTCGACTCAGTGTGCTCCACGGGAATATTACCACATTTAAGCTTCTGAGCTTTCAAGTGGTTCTTATTGTCAGTGGCATATTAAATGAAATTGGTTTCAGACTTTGCAAGATTTATGTTTTTGGCATAGATGTTGAGAACTTTGATTTCATTCACCATTGCTATAGTAACCAGCACATAGTAGGCTGTCCATTTGGTATATTGGATAAAGAAAGTGATCTTGCTGGTCACTCACTGGGGTTTCAAAAGAAGTCCTCAGAAACTTTATAGGTCACTATCAGTCTGAAGTTCACCACTGATGCCTTGTGGGTTATGTGACCCCACATTTATTACAGCCTTCTGGACATCCTAGTCTCTTCAGGGGACACACTCTTAGACTTCCATGTGCTGTTTCTGAAATGGGAATGGGCATATATATCAGCTAGTCCAGAGATGGCTCTTTTTAGTGAGACTTATGGAACAGCTTATTTCCTGTCTGTGAAATAGGGTAATAGGCTCATACATGAAAAAATGTGGCATTGTTCACAGTGACGGGATCACTGTTCAGTTTGGAATATTGAAAAGTAGGCAGGTTCATTTGGAAGTACTTTGTTTCCACTATATGTATAAAACTGCAGGGAGCACTGGGTAGGGTATGAGGTGCTCCCTTTTGTACATTAGCAACGTGGCAGTTCCTGATCTGTCATTTACTTTGAACAAGGAATCACAAAGTTTTGGCCTTGTGCCTGGAGTAGCTCCAGATGGTCAGAAAAGATTTTTCAATATACTTTCATAAAGTACATTGCAGCGATAGAATTAGGCTTGTCATGTTTATGTTAGAACACAGGCTTCCCACTTTATGCCTTTGCAAGTTTTTCTTTCTTTCCTTCTTTTTTCCCTCCCCAGAGTAGAGGGAATGACTGAAGGACAATATCGTTTTATTTAGCATTATGGAATCTGATATTTGGAATATTTTTGTTCATGGTGCTAGTGACTAGAGGTATAGTATGTGGTTAATATAGTTGCTTTGCCAACCTCAGTCCCCCTGATAATTCAGTATTTACCAAGGATGCCAGAGACTAGGAATGTGGAGGTATTACCAAGACCTTTTCAACCTATTTGGAAGTGTAGGTCAGAAGCTTCATCTGGGGTTATGTTTGCTTTTCTGATAACTTGGCTGTTAGCCCACAACTGTTACGTTGTAGTTTTCCTTACTTCATTGTTCCTCCCGTTTCCTCATGATTCTGTGGTTACTAGGGTAAGGAAGTTTCACTGTCCACTGTGGGTAGAAGATGGGGCCTGGAAGATGAGCAGTGGAGGGGCAATTGTACTAACCAATAATTGCCAGGTTTGCTGTTCGGGGCACTAGAAATTCTTTTAAGTTTGAAACATGACCTTATGTTCTTCTGTCAACCCTGGAAGGGGAAGGGTGTGAATCTTTTTTTCCAAATGAGAAAACTGAGACTCAGGGAGGTAATATCTGCCCAAGGTAACAATTAGGAAACTCCCTTCTGTAGCCTGCTCACATATAGTTGTGGAGAAATTTATTACAAGCTTCCTGCCCTTTCAGGGTAGAGGTGACCACAGGCTACAGGAAATAAAGCTCATTTTCCTCTGGGAAACTTGGGCTTGTCTGAGTTGAGCATTTTAGTAAAGCTTGGTCACAAGGCTCAGATTAAGACCTGAACCTGTGTGCTGTGGCTTCCAGACTGCTTTCAGTTACTTTTGTGGTTATTGAGTAACTTGGGGAGCCTGAGGAACATTAACAAAGTTTTATGTTTTTGAAGAAAAGTGTTGCATTGGGAAAGTGACATTAAGTTGCTTACTTCAGAATGGAATTCTTATCTCTTTGAGATCTCGACATAAATTGAAATACTATAAAAATTGCTAAGTTTGATAATTATAGTCAATTTAATTGGTTGCAAGGGTGTTTGACAGAGGTTACTCTTTGGAAGCACCTTTATTGAAGTGAGTGAAGATTTTTGTTCTGGTTGTTCAGTAGCAGGCGTACAGTATCCTTTACTGTGGACTGATGGGACTTCTACCAGCCCACCCTTTGCTCAGAGTGCAGCTCTTCCTGAGTCTCTGCTTGAGGTGGAGTGGTTTCTAGGTGGTGCTTTTCCCGGTGAAGACCTCAGACTTGGTTAGCAGACTCTGCCTCCACTCAGTCTTTGATGAGCAGTCGGAATCCTCCTCTAGGCTGTTATTGTTCTGCTTCATAATCTTATCTTTCACGTACTGCACTCTTCAGGTATGGTTTTGGAGTAGTAGTTCTTTTCTGTATAGAGTGCCTGGCATTGTAACGAGTCGTGGGGAGTTTTGGGATTGCGTCTTGAAATGTAGGAACAGCCACCTCTGCGTGCTGTGCTGTTTGAAGTCAAACTGCATTTTTGATGAGCAGGATGAAAGTGCTGAGGAGGTGAGTTTGTCTGCTTTAATGTAAATCCAATCTGTGAGCCTTTTCCTTATTCACCAAGGCACCAGCATGGGGCTGGCTCCTTCTTTCCTTTCTCCTTTCCCTTCCCCATTTCCCTCCCCTCCATTTCCCTCCCTTTTTAGGGATTGAACCCAGGGGTGCTGAACCACTGAGCTACATCTCCAGCCCTTTTTATCTTTAATCTGAGGCAGTGTTTGGTTAATTTCTGAGGCTGACTTTGAACCTGTGGTCCTCTTGGGTCAGCCTCCTGAGCTGGTGGGATTATAGGCGTGCACCACCCTTTCTGGCTCTTGCTTGCTTTTTTTGTTTGTTGTTACTTTATTTCACTTATGAATGAAACATTAATGCAGTTATTTTGTAAGTGATCATAAAATAAAGGTACATTTTATTAATGTTTTATATGTTAAAAAAAATAAGACAAACACCATGAGTCCTAGAACTACAGGTGTATTAAGAGTTTCCTATGGGAAATGAAGTCTGTAGTGGGTTTTTGGTGTAGTCTTTGCACCTGGTTCATGGAATGAAATATCATCACCTTTGAAAAAAAATGGTTTTAACAGGCCTATTAAGAGTCTAACAATTTGCATCTTCTTAGAGCCTTGTGGCCGGGAGGTAATACTATAGAACAGGCCCTTTCAGTGGCCTAGGGGAATTTTCCCTGCTTCTTACCCTTATGACATACTAAATACATTTTAGGGGTTTCCCCCTCCTGCTTTTTCTGAAGAGACTTCCTCTGGGAAATAATGGTAGAGTACTTGGGGCTCTTTAGAGCAGAGTGTGCTCAGGGTATCTTCTTCCTCTCCCTCTGGACCTTGTGACAGTGGTCAGCTCTCTGCTTAGACAGCACACTTCCCTGTGTCCCCTTCCCTGGGGTCCCTCCCCAACTCTTCCTCTGCTCTGGATACAGGGTGGCCACCTAGGTGTTAGTCCACATTTCCCAACTCTTCAGGCCCAGAGTGGTGGAATTCATTGTATAGCCCCTGTTTTTGTCAGCTTTCTGTCATTGTGACAAAGTTCCTGAGCAAATCAACTTAAAGGAGGAAAGATTTATTTTGACTCCTGGTTTCAGAGGCCTTAGTCTGTGGTGGTTTGCTCCGGTGTTTCTAAGCCCATGGCAAGGCAGAATGTCACAAGGGGAGTGTGTGAGCAGAGAAGCTCACCTCATGGCAGCTGGGAAGCACAGAGAGAGCCAGAGGATGTGGCATGGTCAGAGTATCCTCCTCAAGGGCATGTCCCCAGTGACCTGACTTCCTTACACCAGGCATTACCTACTGAAGGTTCTGCCACTTCCCATAGTGCCATGGGCCAATGGCACATGGGCCTTTGGGGGTCATGTAAGAATCAAACCGTAGCAGTACCCAGAGCTCTTTTCAGGGGCTGCCATTTTGTTCTTTATGCTGTTGTCATTAGTTACCTGTCTCTCCATTAGACTCCAGTTCTTTCCTATCCCCAGGGTCAGAGCTGATGCTGTGGGATGTGGTGCTGAAGGGTGCTGAGGGGGAGCACAGAAAAGAAGAAATAAGAAATGAGCAGAGCTCGCAGCCTCTCTGTACTCATCTCCTCTCTATTACTTGGATTAATATGTGATTCCCTCTTTCAGAGCTGCTGACCAAGTATTTGGGCAAACTATATTTTAAAATTTGAATTTATTTATTTCCTTTTTTGTGGTGCTGGGATTGAACGCAGACTCCAGAATGTTTTCTGAGGTGTGTTTAGATCTTTTTATTCTTAGAGCATTAATGAAAACATTTGGTGGGAAGTTTAATAACAACCCCAGGCTGAGTGCTTACTCTGTGCCGGCACAGTCCTGAGCACTTTGCATGCATTTCTTCACTCCCTCTTCACCGATTCATGGGGGAGCCTCTTTTATCACCTTCACTTTATGAATGGAGAAACTGAGGCGCTGGAAGTCAGTGCCTTGCCAGAGGTTAACGCTAGTAAGCTGTGGGGTCAGCTTGTTCCCAGGCAGTCCACGTCATCAGCCAAGTTGTGTGAGATAGGAAGGGACATGACACATCCCCCTCCTGAAATCTCAGATTCCTTCGTGAGCCTTTTCTTTGTTCCTGATATAGTTATTTGGGTCAACCTCCCGTGCTTTTGCTGCTGAATGTCACCGTTAACTTCCTTGACCTGGTCACTGCCTGGTGAGATTTGCGAGCGCTGCCAGTCAGTTCTGCCCTTAGTGGGTCACCGGGGACGTGGGGAGCAACCTGAGGAAGTGTAAGGGCGTTTCAGCCTCTGGAGATGGCCTGCTGTTGCCTCTTCCCTTCATGGAAAGGAGATAGCTTTGAATATCTTTAATGAGATCAGATTAAAGGTTCTGGGTTATTTGCTCATTTTACTTTGCTAAGCAAAACGTTTTCTAAAGGTTTGCTGACTTTTATGTGGCTCGAGTGAGCAGTTAATCTCTGTTAAGGCAAAGGTTGAGGCCATCAGGAATTACTGAATTGTATGTTCTTGCCGCATGCCTCTGGTCCCAGTGGCTGCCTCCATTTCTAACCTCTGACTCTGTTCTCACTTTTCACTGTACCTGACTTTTCACCATGTCTGCCTTTGCAGAGTACCTTGGGGATGTCCTGGCTAGGTCGCTGTTATTTCATCACCTCTAGGATGGAATTGTACAGTCTGGCTGACTATTCCATTTAGTCCTCATTTTCTTGAAAATTTCCCCTCCCCAATTATGAGCAGGAGAATGGTCCAGAACCATTTTCAGGGGGACTACTAAAATTCTTTATAAGCTGATGCCTTATAGTTAAATAGCACCCCCCCAAAAGCTGTTTTCTACATATTTTTTCTTTTTCTTTTTTATTTTTTTTAAGAGAGAGAGGGACAGTGAGAGAGAAAGACAGCATCACTTTTACTTAGTTTTTCAGGTGGCTTTTGTTGCTCTGACACTTGGTTGTATGTGTGGTACTGGGGTTCGAACCTCACCCTTGCACCTGCCAGGCAAGTGCTGTAACCGCCGAGCTACCACTCCAGCCACTACTGCATTATTCTTATGATGATGCTGTAAAGTAAGCAAGTGGACATTGTCCCAGTTTACAGGTAAGGAAATCTACTGGGAGTGTGTATATCTGTCCAAAAAGCATCTCTGCAAATGAAGGGAGAAATTGAGATAATTCAAGTTCAGGGACCCCTCCTTCTTTCCAGAACATGATGTCTCAGAATTGGCTAGTCTATAATTGAAAATATCTTGGTACATACCTTCTGCACCTTTGAAATTATGTGAACATTAAAATATTTTCATCATGCTGATAATTCTCCCTGTTGTTAGAGTATTTAGACATTCATTTTTATAAGTTATCACTCTAGTTACAATTGTGTAATTTTTAGCTGTTCTAATACTAAACTAGGATCCATCAATAGAATGTAGCCTCTTGATAGCCTTTGAAAAAGGGACACATTTAGGACTCAAGAATTCTGATATCAAAACAAAACCCTTGACTATTTCCAAAGTGTGTTAGCGAATCTACTCTCTGGCTTTCTTTTTCTGGAATTGGCAAAGAAAGAGACAAGCAGAGTCCAAAACCAAGTCATATGAAAGAATTAACACTCCTTTGGGCATGCGATTGTTTGGGATAATCATAAATTCTACTGCCTGTGGCAGAGTGTGTGTATGTGTGTGTGTGTGTGTGTGTGGTGCGGGGGCAGTGGATAAAGAATTGTATGCTCCGACTAGTGGCTGTAAAACTGGTGCAAGCTTGCTATGACTTAACTTTTGCCTTTTACTTAAGCAGAAACCCTTACATTTTTTAGGTGGGCTTTTTATCGTTTTTGGGGTTTGAACCCGGGTCCTTGTGCATGCTAAGCAAGTGCTCTAACTGCTGAGCCACCACTCTAGCCCCTCATAACACTTTTGATCATATTCCAAAGTACATAAAGAAGGAATGACAATTGATGTCCTTGTACTTATCACCCAACCTCAGCAACCACCAACTCATGTCTACTTTCATATTTACCCCAATTCATTCTCCACTCCCTGCTCTAATATTTTGAAGCAAATCTCTGACATCCAGATTCAGTATATTTTCCAGTAGAGTCTTGCAGAAATATATTCTAACTAAAAAGAAAATAGATTTCCAAAAGAAATACTTGAATTTCTGCTACGTAAATTGGTGGTCAGGATTATGCAATTTCTAACTAATCAGCACTTTTCAAGTTGACTTTGGTTTTGGCTGAGAATTTTTTTTTAAATGAGGAAAAAGTTATTAACAGTAATATAGAAATGCATATTTTGATAGTGCCAAAAGTTAGACTTTTAAAAAATTTTTAAGGAGTTGAGTTATTGTACATTCATAAATGCATATAAAGTAACAATATGATATTCATTTGTTCTTAAACCCGAATTACCCCCACATTGCCCGTACCCCTGTCTCTTGATTCTTCTATATTTCACCTCTACAAGTGATATGAATGCTTAGATTGTGAATTTTCCAGAATTAAATGATTGCATAAGTATTGTTTGGATTCTTGGGGTGGGGGTAACTGAAGAAAAAAGATGCTTCATGAACTTTTAAACTATTGTGTAGGTAGGAACATAATGTTCTTCAGATTTATGTAATTGTAAACATTACATTTTTCACCCATTTCAAACAGGCTAAATATAGTGTACCTTAAGCTTAATTATTAATTTAGATTACCGACTTGGAATTTTCAGTCAGTTAAACATAACTATAAGTGTTTTGATGTTTCCATTTAACTTTCACTTAAACAGTGTATTTGCTAATTGCTAGTGGCTATTAAGGAGAATTCTTAAGGTTTTATAGAATAAGTAAATTGATTTATGGACTCATTTAATTTTAGGTATGTATATTTATATACCTTAATGTTATGAATTTAGCCTGGCTTGAAAAACTAAAGTTACATGTAACTTTATATGTATATTTAATCAATTAATTCACTAATATTTTTATTTTTTTGCAAGTAATGAAATAAAAAATGAATTTTTTTTTTCATTTTAGGTGGAGAGCCTACTTTAAGCATGGCCCCACTTAGAAGGCCAGTTTTGGCTAATGAATCTTACCTTTTCCCTAAGTGCCTTAGGATCATGAAGATCATGAAGGCTGGTTGTCATGGTCATGCATAGGAAAAACATCAAAACATTAACTAAAAAAGCCTATGAGCATTTTTAAAGGCTTTGAAACATAGGGCTTAACAATAATAATGGCAAATATTTGCATAGTGCTTGCTGTTCTGCGCACTTAGATATTAACTCATTTAATCCTTGACTGCTGTCTTATGAGGATAGGTGGTGTCATTATCCTTGTTTTACAGATAAGCAACTGAGTCTTGGGGAGGCCACAGTCTCAGTGCTAGTAAGTGGTTGAGTCAGGGTTAGAATTTAACAGTTGGCTCTAGAGTCCTGTCTCTTAACATCTCCAAAAGTGCTTTGCTAAGTTTTAAGGTAAATATTAATAGTTCATATGGCATAAACTCATGCCATGTGTTTTCTTTGGTGAAAATATGGCATTTTACAGCAGTACTGTTCAATAGTCTTTTTTTTTTTTTTTTGTAATATTGGAGATTTAACCTAGGGGTCCTCTACCACTAAGCTACACCCCAAGTCCTTTTTAAAAATATTTTTATTTTCGGGGTTGGGGATTTAGCTCAGTAGCAGAGCACTTGCCTAGCATGTGCAAGGCCCTGAGTTCGGTCCTCAGCCCTAAAAAAAATAAAATAAAAATTTATTTTCATACAGTGTTTTGCTAAGTTGCTGAGGCTGACCTCAAACCTGCAATCTTCCTGAACCAATAAAAATTTTGAAATCATGGAAATATCTTCTCTGCGTTATCTAACACAAGACCTAGTCACATGTGGCCATTGAACACTTGAAATGGGTGACTGAGGAATTTGAAATTTTATTTCATTTTAATTAATTTAAATGGGACAGGGAGGTTTTAGAGTCTGTGAGATCTGGGAGAATTTGTAGTTTGTGTTTTCCTAGTGTAATGACAGCAACTTTACATTTTGTGACTGTCAGTATCTTGACCTCATTAAGGTAGTCAGTGATTATATCATTGAATAGTCATGATGTTAATGAGGGTGAAGATAGGTTTACAAATAAGATAATTGAATGTTTAAAACTGTAATATCTCAGAACAAAATTCTGTTTGATCACCAACATGAGAGGTCGCCCATTTCCCTGTGTAGAGGCATGGCCTTGTTAATTCCTTTGTAGCTAAGTAAAATTGCTTTCACATGCTCTTACGCTTTTCAGTCTTGGAGAGGAGTTCGTTCTTTATAGAATCCGGCTTCTTGGTCAAGCTTAACCTTAAGGAGTGAAGATAAGATAGTAAAATGGGCTTTGTGGGCCAGAGGCAGTCCTTATGAAGCAGTTGCTTGGCTCTTCATCTTTTCCCTGCAGCCTGCCTTTGTAGGATCATGTTGACAGAACTCACATCTATGAAACTACATCAAGAAACACAGTGGTAATGAAGCCAGGTTTCATTTCAAATGAGACCACATAAGCTATGGTATTGATGCCTCCTATAATGTACTTTGATCTAAGCCTTTACGAAGCACTGAAGTCTAATTATTTTAATTTTTTCTTTATGCTGATGAAAAGGGCCAGAGTGGTTATTTCCATCAGCCACGGTGAGGCTCTGAAATGCAGGCAGACAGAGCCTCCAGATGGTGGCAGGTTTTGGACTTTAGCCACTCGCAGATGTAATTAAACGTGTCTGCAATCTTCCCATTTAGCAGTATTAAAACAGACATTTTCTTTGTTTATGTGATTGAACTGTTATCATTAGCATTGAAGTGAGGGACTTGAAGTACTTTAGCCAGGTGCTATTACTCAGCTACTGTGTTAAACATTGGGTTTGGAACTCTGCTTTAAAAGGTCTGTGTGGAGACTTTTCTCTAAACATTGGGAATACCTTCTCTGTTTTTCTTTTTTGGAAGTGCTGGGGATTGAACCCAGGACCTTGTGCATGCTAGGCAAGTGCTGTACGACTAGGCTGTACCCCTAGCCTTGGGAATTAATGGTGGTTGGGTGCTTTCATTAGGTCCTGATGTTCTAGTTCTCATTTGTAGTTCTCAAGAGTAGCAAAGTTAGAATGTTGAGAGCTGAGACTGGGTGTGGAAGTGGATTGGGATATGAAGGTAAAAAGGCCTGAATGGCAGGCAAAAATGTACCTTGATCCTGGATGCTGTACCAGCATCTTTTGAAGTTGGGTAAGTCATTTAGTTATTGTAAACCAAGACTTATCCATTTGGCAAAACTGTCTTCCAGATGGGAGACCACGTATCCGTAGTAAGTGATTTGACTTCTTAAAAAGAGAATTATGGTTTATTTATGGAATGAAAGATAGCTATGATGAATGAGTTTCCCTTTTTGCAGTAACTGCGTCATTGCCAATAAACTCCATTTACACTTTCAGTGATGATTTAAGGAGCAGGTAAGCATTAAGGTATTTGTGATGAATTAGTTTCATGCAGGTATGATTCATAGTTATGTTTTTCACTGACACTTTAGAAGTGACCCCACCTTGTAGCAGGTGAATGATATTGTAAGGTAAGTTTACAAACTGATCTTGCTTTCTATTCTATTCATTGGGAAATTCTCATTATCTAGAAAAATAAAATCATTTGTGTGTGTGTGTGTGTGTTTTTCACCCCTTCGACCCTTCCCTCATCACATGATCCTTAAGAGCTGTTTTTTTTTTTTTTTAAAGAAAGAGGACAGTGAGAGAGAGGGAGCGAGAAAGAGAGAAACAACTTTATTTAGTTTTTCATCTGGCCTTTGTTGCTCCAACACTTAGTTGTGTATGTGGTGCTGGCGTTTGAACTCAGGTCCTTGTGGATGCCAGACAAGCATCTTAACTACTGAGCCACCACTCCAGCCCCTTAAGAACTGTTTTGTTTGGAAGCCACTTATTTGCCCTCTGTTGTGAATTTTGGAGAATGTCGAGCAGCATCTTCAAGCAAGGGATGCATTACTGAGTGATGACTGGAGAAAAACTTTGGACATGAACTTGCAAAAGAAGAATTGAAATATATTTGCCTGCAAATGAATTGGCATTTGTTAGACTCCATTTTTCCAGGCATTTAATTGAAAGGATGCTTCTGTCCTGAGGATGTCTTTATACAGCTGATGCTATACTGATGGTAAACTAAAGCTGTGCTAACATGAGGTGGCCCTTTTGCTTTGCCAGGAGTAGTGGTTATAAAATTCCACTAGTAGGTGTTCAGACTTACTTCTTTATTTACAGAATTTGTGAGCTCTATAACATAGAAACCACCCATGTATACATGTGTGCTCATAAACATCATATCAGCCACTTACACGTATCTAGAGCAGTTGTGTACCAGGGACTTGGAATGACCACTGATCCTCTTTATTTTTTTTTTTATTTTATTTTTTTGATGTTGGGGATTAAACCTGGAGGTGCTTTATCACTGAGCCACATCCCTAGCTCATTTTCATTTTTTATTTTGAGGCAGGGTCTCACTAAATTGCTTAACATCCTCACTAAATTGCCTAGGCTGGCTTTGAACTTGCAATCCTCCTGCCTCACCCTCCCAAGCTCCTGGGATTATAGGCATGCCCCACTGTGCCTGGCTCCTTGACCTCTGTAAAAGGGAAAAAATGAGCACAAGGTTACTTCTTAGTTATTTAAAGACATCAGGTGGGTTCTGTTTCAGAGCAGTCTGTTACTTCATGCTTTTGCATGTCAGTAACTTGTTCTAGAGTCAGCAAGATTTGTTGCTTGTACTGTAAGATCTTGCCTTCTCTGTGGAGGATGATTTCATGGTGGTTGTAGTTATCTAAGTTTGCTATTTTATAGCATGGGTTATGCTTTAAGGGTGAAATAAGGTAATTTAAATCTGTTTTGAGACACATGGAAAGGAAGCTATTTCATAACTATCAGTCACATGAAACTTGGCAGGCGCCACCAAGCCCATTAGTGGCCACAGTCACATGATTGATTGCCAGTTGGGGACCCAAAGTTAGCTTATTGCAGAACTACATCTGGCATAATTGGTGTTGTCATCCAGTGTCAAACTGTCCATCTTGTTCTGCCAACTTCCTTCCAATAACAAATGGTTTCTTGTCTTCATATGTGAAAGTTTGACTCCATGTGTAGAGCTTTAGAGTTTCAAACATGATCCAATCAAAGCTATTTGAACTTCTTGATTTTACTAGGACATTAGGAAAACTGAAGATTCTATCACTTCCCTACTCCTCTTCCCATGTTTGGGAAACTTGTGGGTTTCTTCTTACCAAATTAATTAAGAGAAAGATGAAAAGATTACCCTAAATCATGACAGTTATCTTTGTACCTTTAGCCTAAAAGAAATTCAGGGACAGAAAGGCCTGTAAACCTGCAACAGTTACTTGACATGAAATAATGTGAATGTCAAATGTGTGTTGTTGGTTTTCATGGAAACTAGTGAGTTGCGAGGGATTTGGTATGAGGAGGCATTTATTTCTTATAAAAGGGGTGGAAAGGGATGGAAATGTGGGTGGGACTTGTAGGTAACTGAACAGATTTTATTAATACTTCCTTACTACTTTGCTGTGGATACTGAAAGATTAGAGGCTAATGTCTCTATATGTGGCAAGGGGCATTTTGATTTTAGAGCCTTTTAACTTTTTGTAACTTATCTAAAAATGGAATTTCTTTGTTTTAATTAAGAATTATCCAATACTTTGTCAAAGAGGTATTTTTCCTTTGTGTCTTCTAAAATTTAGAAGTTTTAATTTTTCCTTAAGAAAAATCATTCTAATTTATTTAAAATAATTCACTTAAAACTAAAGATTAAATTTATTAAATAATATTATGTTATATATAAGTTATATTATCAACTATATCATATTATTATGGTTAGGGTATGGAGGTGTACCCTGAAAAGCTCATGTTAGTAATGCGGTATTGTTCAGAGGTAAATGGATTATCCATTTGCTGGATTAATAATTTGAATGGATTATTGGGTGGAAACTATAGGCAAGTGGGGTGTGACTGGAGGAAGTAGGTCACTGAGGAGGTGGAGGTGCCCTTGGGGATTATATGTCTGGGTCCTGTGAGCAGTTTTCCTCCGCCACACTCAGGCCATGATGGTCTGCCTGGCTTCATACTCAGAGCAGTGGAGTTGGTCGACCATGGACTAAGGTCTCTGAAACCATAGTCAAAATAAACTTTCCTCCTTTGAGTTATTGTTGTTTGGTATTTTGATCATGGAGATGAAAAGCTGATTAATATATATAAAAATGATTAAAAATTATTTATATTAATATTTCTCTTAATGGTTTTCATCATCTTTAAAATCCTAAACTTTATAAATAATGTGATCCTCATTGTTTTTTATGTTGATAATTTACAAATCTGAATGACTCTAAAGATAAGTATGGTACTTATCATTTTGCATCAGAGAACTTTACTTGATGGGAACCAGGGAGACCATCTAATCTTTCATTCCAGTGAGTGCTGAGACCTCATGGATAATATATTGAAACGTGGTCGTCAACCTGTGCTGGAACCATGGTATCCCTGGAGTTCTGGATCTTTCCCTAATTACTAGTTTGGTTTTAGGTATCTTTACTTTTATGATTAATGAAATGAAAGAATTGGCCCAGGTAGTCACCAGGGCTTGCTTTAGCTCTTGATCTCTGAATAGTCACTGACATAGAGCCTTCAACTTTGAGAAGCCATCAGTTCATTTTTTTCATCTCTCATTATTATATTGAGCCCAAATTGCCATGGTTGGAACTAGGTGTTCTGCAACACTATTTTTACACATGATTTTGATGGAGACACACATTTTAAAGCATATATTATATTATATGGCCCAGTAAACACACACAGATGCTTATATACATATATATAACTGAATTTGAAGTTTCACTAATCAGTAACTTGCCTTTCCCCCCCGTGTCATGCAGTTCTATCCTACTGTTTTATTTAAGAGTGCCAGTTGGTGACCCACTAAGTTAATTATATGACCCAAGAATGGGTCTTGACTTGTAGTTAAAAAATACTATTCTAGGCCTGGAGTGGTGGCTTGGTGGTTACGGCACTTGCCTGGCATGCGCAAGTACACAGGTTCAAACCCCATCACCCACGTACACAACTAAGTGTCAGAGCAACAAAAGTCATGTGAAAAACTCAATAAAAATTGATTCTCTATGTCTCTCTCTCACTGTTCTTCTCTCTTAAAAAAAACAAAACAAATACTATTCCACAACACAGGAACCTAGAAGTTTGCTGCTTCTTTCACATGACAGTACTTCAAGCTCAATTGTAAATAGCTCTCTGGCTTTTAGTCCTCCTTTTCTGCCCTTATGGACTCAGTTTGTAAGGCTTTTTCTTGTATACCTTGATATTTTGGTTCACCACCATCCTGGTCAGCTTTCCCTGGAAACTTGTTTGTGACCCTCTTAAAGTATGATAACCAGAAGAAATGCAATCTTAAGATAAGATTTGACCTCGGTCATTGTACCTTCTTTCCTACCAGTGTCTATGTGTTGCACATTTGTTCCACAAATATTTATCCTACCCTCATTTACTGAGTCCTGCTCTCTGCCAAAACTGTTTGTGGTGCTTGGGGCTACTGCAGCCAGCAGAATAAAAATCTCTGCTTCCATAGAGTGTATACAACTAGGAGTATGCCAGTATATCCTACCCAGTCCTTCACTCAGGTCCCTGTTTAGTGCTCAGTTACACAGGGTCTTTTACAGCTCTGTGTCATTGTACGCTTGTTAGACATTTACTTTCCAAATTGTGAGCTCTTCCTGACTTTCCACTTGAGTGCACATCTTGGCAAAGTTGAAATGCCAGTTTCTAGGGAGCGAGTGTATGTATTATTTCCTTTATTATTTTTAATTTGTTGAACAAGTTAGATTGAAGTTACAGAGTAAAAAAAAATTATCAAAGTAGAAGAATACTAAATAATTTTTCCTGAGGCTCAGTGGTTAAGAGAAGTCTGAAAGTTTCCATTATAGGAAATGAAGGGATGTGAATTCTCTTCAGTTCACGAGGGCATCAAGAAGGGTCTTTAACTCTTTCTGGAACATGAAGCATACTTTTAAAATAAAATTACAAACTTTTCTTGGAGTGACTTTGTCATGGGTAGATTTTACAGTTTTAGAGGTTGAATTATTTTTTAAATGTCTGTTGTATGTAAAGTCATATATTGGGAGAAGAGGTCTGGGTGAACAAAACAAATAAAAGGTATGATTCCTGTTTTCAAAGTTTGCATTTGAGTTTGAAAACAAAATCTATATATATCAAATTATACAAACTGGTGATCAAATCACATAAGAAATACAACTTGAATAGGCAAGCAGAATTAATATTTCCTTTATCTAGAGACCTAGCATTTGGAATAAAGGGAATGGCCTGGAAGAGAAAGACCATTTGTGCAATAATTCAAATGCAATTTAAGAAATTGGAAGTATTTTAAAATTCATGCATAGGTGAAGTTGCAGTTTTAACCTTTTAAAAGGTGTCTGATTTTTTTTTCTATTCAAAAAATTAGTAAATCAGGGATTCATCTTAGAAGATGTAAATATATTTCTGACATGAGAAACTAATGTTCAGATAATGGAAGGGGCCTGGGAAATCAGCCTTCACCGTGACAGTATTCAGTTAGAATAGGCTTGCAAGGATCCAGGGGTGCGAAAGTCATTATTGAGTGGTGTTTTCACACAGGCCTCTTCCTTTACTTTATTCTGAACTACATAAATATCAATTAAAGCTTTCCAGTCCAAGTTAACAGATGGCAATTTATGTTGGACTTATAAACAAAGCCCCACAACATTACTACACTTAATTGGTGAATGCTTTCTCCCTTCCCTGAACAAAGATTTTGGCCTCCAGTGTGGTTGTCTGAAAGAAAAGTAATGAATTCCTTTTGGTGATCTCATGTAGAAAGGCTCTCTCTATAGAAATATTTGATTTTTTTTCCTACCAAAGAAGAAAACTTAAATACTTTTAAGTTGCCTAGTAATTTAAGTTCACAAAGGTAGAATGAAATACAATTTGGGCAATTGCTATTAAATTGATTTAAAAAACATAATTTTGGCTTCAAAGTAGAATGATGCCTCATAACCAAAAATAGTAACCAAAATAAAATAGAAAAGTAGAATGTGTCCAATTAACGATTTCAGATAAATAAATTAGAGCTCAAATTTTAAATTTTTTCTTTGAACTTTTATTTTTTTTTAAGTGACAAAATGATAGTCAATTTTATTTATTTTTTCATTGGAGTTTTGTTTTTCTGACACTTAGGTTGTATATGTGGTGCTGGGGTTTGAACCTGGGTCCTTGGGCATGCCAGGCAAGCACTAAACTGCTGAGCCACTGCTGCATCCCTGAATTCTTTTTTTTCTTAAAGAACTGCTGGTCTTCAAGTTGAGTTGTCACTTTGTCCCGTCCCGTCCCGGCCGGCAGGGACGGGACAATGCATTCAACTGGACCCATTTGCTCTTAAGTTCTCCAAACGCTTTATTTCTCCCTCTACCATGGCTAACGGCCTCCAGGCGCTTCCCGCCTTCCCTCTCAGAGTCAAGGCCTTTAAGGCATTACATTTAGAGTCAAGGCTATTCACATTCATAGTCCTTGTTTCTACTGCCATACCAGAGTCACTGTTTCTGCAGCCGAGGCTCTTACTGCCTGCATCTTCTACTGCTGCTGATCTCTCTGCTGTCTCTGCTGCTGCTGCCTCTCTAACTCTCTCAGGCAGCAGGTGGTGGTCTCTCAGGCAGCTTTACTCCTGGCTGCTGCTTGCTGTTTCCATGCTTCTTCTCTGGCTGCTTCAGGACAGGGCTGCTTCCTCCTTGGGCCGCTTCCTTTACCTGACTAGCTGCCACTCTATTTATCCATTACATCAGCCAATAGGGGTATAGTGAAACACGTTTATCCA
>PVKS010030392.1:0-24472 GCA_004027875.1 Aplodontia rufa | reverse complement strand
TTTAAATTTTGATTCAGGGTCTCACTAAGTTGCTGAGGTTGGTCTTGAACTTGCAATCCTCCTGCCTCAGCCTCCTGAGTCGCTAGGATGATAGCCATAATTATATATATTTTTAAACATTTTATTTTTAATTTAAAAAATTTCGGACTAGGAATGTAGTCCAGTGGTAAGTGCTCGACCAGCATGCGTAAGGCCCTAAGAAACTTACAGACTTGTGTTGTTCAACCTGCTGCCTCAACAGACATGTACATGGTAGAGGCTAAATGAAGCCCATTAACATACCCATTACCTCACATACCTATCATTTTTGTGCAGAGGAAGTTTAAAATCTTTTAATAGTATTTAAGCATGCAGCACATTTATAACCATCACCTCGGGCTCAGGATAGGCCTGTTCTTGATGAAACTCTGGTAATGGAGACACCCATTCATTCATCTTTTCACTCATTCTGCAAGAATTTCTTGAGCCCTGCTAAGTGTCAGACCCCGGAGAAAGGGAGGGGTTGAGCCCCAGGCCCTGACTGGGCAGGTTCTCAGTGAGGACGTTGGAAGGGCTTACATCCTTTAACCCCTCTAGGAATCTGTCCCAAGGAGCAATTCTACTCAAAAATAAAGAAAATATACTTGTGCATGAGGGTGTTCACCATAGCAATACACCGGAAGTGACTGCTAGGACCCACACAGAGGAGGGCTGGCCTGATCACACAGTGGAGCAAGCATAGGAAGGAATATTATACAGGAAGTAAAAATGATGTTCAGAATTGCATCCCATGGTGAGGAGTTGTGATAGGATGTGACACCTAAGAACCAATATGTTCTGGTTCTGATGGGACCCCCACAGTGTCACATCACAAATGCCAGGTAAAAATGGAAGAAGATTCATCCAGTTTCATATCCTTCTGCAGTAGAAAATACACTGATTATGTTTTCTAACTTTAAATCTTTCTGAATTTTCCAGACTTTCCACAAGGACATGACAAAACAGGGACCAGGTATTTAAGAGGAAGTGGGGCTGGGGTGCTGGGTTCCTGGCTCCCTTCCCAGGCGCTGCAGGGAAGGCTTCCTTGGGGAGGTGCCCTGCAGGCGGGGTGGAGGGTATGCTTTGTGGAGGGAGCAGTGTGGGGGGCACAGGGTCAGAGGCGGGGAGGAAGGCAGCTGGCATTGGGCCTAGCTCCTTATCTGGAACACTGTCCCCTGCTGGTGCAGTGGGAGGACCTGGCATGACCAGCCATTAGGAGACCTCTCCCAGGCTGGCACTGCCTGGTGACCTTGGCAAGCTCCTGTCCTCTCTGGCCTTGGCTTCTCTGTGAAGTGAGGGGGCTAGCCCCTCTCTGTCCAGTCAGATCTAAAGGGACAGAAAGCTAGGTGGGCCTAGCAGTGGCCTGTGGGTGGGAGAGGGGAATAGGGTCTAAAGAAGCAGCCCCAGGGGTCTCATGAGCCCTGACCAGGCTGCATGGCCCCAAGACACTGGCTATAGCCACAGGCAGCTGGCCTCCATATTACAGCTCAGACACTACCTCCTCCAGGAAGCCCTCCCTGGTGGCCCAACAGGAAGGGCTTCCCATGCTGCCTCTGGCCCAGACTCCGCTTGGCCAACCCTGGGCCATGCACCGGGGCCCCCTTGTAAGCTGAGTATTGAGGCCACACCTGGACATGTACCACGAGCAGTTGGCTGTCACAGAAAGGGCATCTGCTCTTATTTCCTGCCTCAGACACCCTGGGCCCCCCTGCCATCCACTCCTACCCCAGTGCCAGGTGTGCACTCACCTCCCTCCACACTCTTCCCTGGCTCCCCAGCACCCCTCCTCTGACCCAGCCAAACTCCTTACCCGGCAGTCCTCAACAGTCACCTCCAAGCTCAGGCACCACATCCTGCCCACTCACTCCCTGACCCTTCCTGGCTGATGGGCTCCACCAGTTCTCCCTCTTGGGGGCTGTCCTGGGTCCCCACCTGGTGACTGCTCAGGCTGGGGGTGCTACATGTGGCCACGGTGTGGAATGTGGCTTTTCCAGGTTCCCATAGGCAGAGACTGAGCGAGAGCAGCTCCTCCAGGAGCGCTGTGCCCTGCATCTGGGTTGGGGCCCTGATCACTGCCCCCAGCTGCAGCCTCCCTCCTCCACAGTCCCCTGTCCCCTCCCAGCTCCTGTTGCCTGCTTCCTCTTGAAGCTCCCTACAGAACAAAGTCCAAACCATCTCCTGCCTTCTCTGTGCTGAACCTCGGAAGAGAAGGGCTCTTCTCCTCTTGGTTACATGACCCTTGGTCTCTGAGCCTCAATGTTGCTTTCTGTGAAATGGGATACGCCACTGACCTCGGTGAGCAGGGCGAGGGGCCAAGGAAATGGCTGGTGGTGCCTAGCCATTGTCCTGTCCCTGTCTTCCCATCCATCCCTTCTCCTGTGCCCTGGCAGGATGTCACCTCTGAAGGCCCCTTGCACTGTTCTTTTGGACCAGCTGGGCTTCCATGTTCAGTGCTGAGGGACATTACTTGAGGCCCCATGATCCCAGAGGCCACCAGTGGGGCCCGGCTAGGCTGTAGTCATGTCCCTGGGAAACTGAGGTTCACAGAGAGGCTCAGAGGTGGGGCAGGCTTACCTGGTGGCAGGTGAGCAGCAGGGCAGCCCACACGAAGATGCCTGAGACACCTCGGGCCAGTGCAGTGGTGAGGAAGAGCCGGGGGGCTTCCTGGGAGCCATTCCCCACGAGGTCCATCTGCGGCCCTGCTGGCAGTGTGGGCATGGCCAGCAGGGGGCTGGGCTGCGGCAAGGTCAGGGACACCAGCAGCCCTGAGGCATTACTCATCTGCATAGGCAAGGGAGGAGGAGGAGAAAAGGCCAAGGTGCAGCCTCCAAAGGCAGCCTCCAACAGGGAGGGGAGGGGACAGGGTGGCACCAAGACGGGGCCACCCAAGAGTTGGCTCTGCCAGGCTGTGCCCACCTCACAGCCTTAGCCCTGGCATGGAGGGGGTGAGTCTCGGACTGGCCACTGTCCCTGGTACATCCTTGGCTTCCTGGCAGAGGGCCCACCTATGGCTACCTGTGTCCTATGGGAATTTGAGTCTGACTGTCCCCTTATGGCCCTGACCCTGACAGCCCTTGGACTTCACTGCACAGGCCTGTAGCACCTTCCTTCCCAGGGCTCAGCCTCCCTGCACCTGGGTAGCCCTGTTCATTTTCCCTCTGTATGAGACTGCCACCTCTGATGCCCTGGGCTTTCATTTGGGCCCGCATTCGAGGGGCCAAAGACTACTTCCACCCAGGGTGGGAAGTGGGGTCCCTCCTGTCCTGCCTGCTCAGGGCAGTCTCAGGAGAGGCCCAGAGGATTCTGCCTCCAGCACCAGAGGAGTGCAGGCCACAGACTATGCCAGTCCTGCCTCTGAGCTCCACTCCCCTGGGACTGCTAGGATATGTCCAGCTGCCAGCTTGACCACCCGTCCCTGGCCACACCCCCGAAGGCCTACGCCTTAGTCTCAACAAGCTGCAGGGAGCCTGGAACCTCCTCCCACCCTGCAGGCCTGTGTGGCCTCCTCCCCACCCTCTGGCTGGCCGTCACAGGGCCCAGAGCCTACCTCTGCAGGCAGGAAGCTCCGTGGCCCGGCCCGCAGAGGCCTGGCCTCTGGGGAAGCCTGGCTGGTCATTTTTGTGGCCACGTGGTCTTCACTGGCAGCTGGGGGTGGGTCAAGGCTGCTCTCCAGACAACTGTACCAGGCCCAGGCCCAGCAGGTGAGGCTGCACCTGCCCAGTGGCCCACCTGGGCTCTCGGCTGGGGGAGGGGCCAGGACAAGGAGGAGCCAGGCCTGTCTCCTCCCCTGACCACGACACTCTATCCCTCCCAGTTTGCTTGGGGCAGCTGGCTTCCAGGAATCCACTGGCCACCAGATGCCCTCACCTGCCTGCGCCAGATGGCCTGGCAGCCACTGGCTGAGGCAGAGACAGGAGGGAGGGGCTACGTCAGGCCAAGGTGCAGTGGCCCAGACCCAGGGAGGAGGGAATGCGGAACCTGTGTCACAGGCTCTTTTGGGTAATAAAGTTCTGAAACTAGACAGAGGTACCTGGGTGCACTTACTGCTCTGAACTGTTCATGTAAAAGCAGGAAAATCATGCTATGTGACTTGCACCTGGATTGTAAAGGCGTGTCCAGCCTCGGAGGGAGCATTTTTTTTCTCTTTTCAGGGCTGAGGACTGAACTCAGGGCCTTGCACATGCTAGGCAAGCGCTCTGCCACTGAGCTAAATCCCCAACCCCTCGGGAGGGAGCACTTTAATCATTTTTATTTTTGTTTATTTATTTGTGTGTTGGGGGGTGCTGGGGATTCAAGGCAGGGGTGCTCTACTACTGAGGTATATCCCAACAACTCCCCTCCCCTCCCTTTTTGGTACTGGGGACTGAACTCAGGAGCACTTTATCACTGAGCCACATCCCTAGCACTTTTTATTTTTCATTTTGTGACACGATCTTACTAAGTTGCTTAGGAACTTCTGATCCTCCTGTCTCAGTCTCCCAAGTTGCTGGGATTACAGGCATGCACCACCCTCCCTGGCTAAGATTTCTGTATTTTGAGGACGAGGCAGGGACCAACAGATAGGGCCTTGCTGGGGTCTGTGAGTGGGGCTTGGGGACCTGACCATCCTGCCCCTATGGAAAAAGGTGTCTTCCCAGTTCCTCATTCCATCTCTTGGTCCTGTTCTGGCTACACATGGGTCTCCAAGCCACTGCAGGTGCTGTTATGGAGTGGCACAGAGTGCCACACCACACACTCCTGTCTTTCATGCTGTCTGACCTTCCCTGAAGCCCTGAGCAGAGAGGACCGCAGACTGTCCCTTTTTGGGACCTGGGGACTCAAGAGGCTCATCCATGAGGTCCAGAGCCTGGAGCTGTTGCCCATCAACCCCTGAGAATCTGTTCTCCCTCCCCTCCCACATTTTCCTGTCTGTGATCCCTGACTCTCAGGCCCTGCCTTTGCCTAGCAGCCCCTGCTCCTGCCATGTGGCCCAGGACCCACCGCTCACTTCTGCATCCAAGCCCAGGAACTCCTCTGAGCACCATCTGTCCCCTGCCTGGCACTTCCTGCATTGAGTGCTGCTAGGTGGCCCCTTGTCCTGCAGTCTCAGGTATCCCCTTGGGAAGGAGCATCCTTCTGTCCCATACCTCCTTTACATCCCAGCCGAGGTTCTCTTGTTTGCTGTCTGCTTCCCCTCAGGTCTGTGCCTCGGCTCCTAATTGGTCCTGCCATGCAGGTGTCCCTCTGGGCAGGGGCGGCAGTTGGTGGTCTCCTTCTTCTGCAGCGAAGGTGACCCACTTGTGCTTCAGATGGTGGAAACTGAGGCTCTGACCCCTGCCTGTTTTGTTTCCAAAACCCAGCATGAGATGAGGCCTCAGGCCTTTCCCCAAATTGATGGTGGGAAAGACTGGATATAAAGCAGGAAGCACATAGTTAGATGGCAGATGGACTTCCCTGGCTTCTGGGAGGACTTGAAGGGCCATGGCTTTGTGGAGGCTCAAGGCATGGACCCTAGACAGACCATGGACTTCCCACTGTGGGAAAAGGGAGGTCTTCTTGGCCCACAGCTCTGCAGCTGCAAGGGGTCTCAGTATCAACCTGAGCTGCTCTGAGATCCCATGATCCTTGGGAAGCCCTCCAGTCATGGCTGCACCCACTGATTGTGGAGGCCAGGCTCGCCAGGCTCAGTGTCGTTGTCGTCCCTGATATGTTCTTGTTTAGCCACTGCCTGCGGGAAGGCCTGCGAGAGCCCAGGCTCCAGCTGCTAAGCCTGTCCACTCCAGGACCTCTTGCACACTCTGGGAAATGGCTTTGCCTCAGGAGACAGCTTTGGCCATGTTCCCTTTCCCCTGCAGCTCTGGGTCTTCTGCCTTCTCTACCCACAATTTCTTCTCTGGCCTCCTGAGAGTATCACGCCCAGACACAGCCTCAGCCCTCAGCCCTCATCCTGCCTATGGCCTTGGCCACCTAGGCAGGCCCTTTGCCTCTCTGGTCTCTGTTTTTCCATCTGTGAAGTGGGTGTAGACCAAGCCCTGGTCAAGGTGGGAACTGGGTGAATGTCAGCCTGCCTGCCCCATCCCGGGTGACACCCCCAACTGGCCTGCCTCTGCTCCCCCACTTGCTGTCTCAGCTACTCAGGTAGTTCCCATCAGACATGCCTCTATAGTCCCCATGTCCAGGCAGAGCCCAGACACCCAATCCTTGCCTGACAGGTCTCTGACCATCCAGCGGGCAAGCACCTGGGGTCTTGGGTGTGTGTGGCATTTCTACCCCTGGGAGGACCCAGCAGGACCCAAAACACACTGTAGGTGCCTGGCTCCAGCCCACTGGCCTGCAGGGAAGTCCCTCTGCCCTACCAAGCTCGAACTGGTGCTGCCCCCTGCTGGACATCTGTGGGACTCCAGAGCCTTCCCAGTGGGACTCGAGGCTCTCCACAGCCTGGTCTGCAGTAGGCCGCCTTCCTTGGCCCTCTGAGCCTGGCCCCATTTTGGGCACACTGAAGGATGCCCAGAGTGGGAAGGGTCTGGGGAGGACGCTGGTCTCAAGGCCCCAGAAAGCCTGTGGGGCCTGACTGGGACCCTCCTCACCCCGTGCAGCCTCCAGGCAGCCGGCACATCTGGCAACTGCTTCATGCTAAGACTTGGCCAGACCAGGAGATGGGAGCCCTCAGGTTCTGGCTGTCAGCTTCAACTTTGCAGAGGGCGACACCACAGAGGGACCTTGTTCCGGGATGGGTCTGCTAGCCACATTTCACAGACAAGGAGACTGAGGCTCAAGGAATGATTCCTTGATGGGGGTCACCAGCCCATAAGGGGGCATGAATGGGGAGGGGCCCCCAGAGTGCAGGCCAGTCTCAGCTCTGGCCTCTGAGACCAGGGCCTCTCCCTGACCCCTGTCCATCTCTGCTGGGGCCGACTGCCTGCCTGCTGGGCACCCAGAGCCCAGCACAAAGGCAAGCTTGCTGTCTAACTGGCCAAATCCCCAGACGGCACGGGTAGGGCCAGACCAGAACCCATGTCCCTGTGTTCCTCCTAGCCAGGGCTTCACCCCATGTCCTGTAGCTGCTGTTTGCCTGGGGTGTAAAGAGGAGGTGCTATGATTATGCCCTTCATGCCCCTGGGGCCCCACTCTGGCCCCATAACCAGGTGGGTCAAGCCCACTTCACTGCCCTGAGGACTGAGGCAACCTGGGGGAGGGGAGGGTGCTGACCCTCTCCTCCCTCTTGGGCTGGTGACTTCTGGCCGAATGAAGGGAAAGAGTGGAGGAGACCTGTGCTGGGAGATTCTGCCTGAGCTATTTGGGTTTGGCAGGCAGGTCCCTGCCAGGTTGGGGCCTGGGACAACACTCCTTTTTGCTTGGCTCTGGGGTCATCACCACATGGCTCTCCCAGGGTTCTCCCTAGCAGAGAACCACATGCCATGGTGTGACCCTGTTCCCCGGGTAGGCATTTGAGTAGGAGGGAGGGAGGGAAGGAACCAGGCCATGCCTGGTATAGGGAAGTGAGGGGTCAGGACCCAGGTCCAAGAGGGGCATGGTGACACGTGCCTGTAACCCCAGTGGCTCAGGAGGCTGAGGCAGAAGGATTGCAAGTTCAAAACCAGCCTCAGCAATTTAGTGAGGCCCTAAGCAACTTAGCGATACCCTGCCTCAAAATAAAAACTAAAAAGGCCTGGGGATGTAGCTCAGTGGTTAAGTGCCCCTGGGTTCAATCCCTGTTTCAAAAAATAAAAAGAAGACCCAGTCCAGGGAAGTGAGTGGCTGACTACCTACTGCCTGCACCTCACGGGCTCTCCCATATGGTGAGGCTTCACCCCGAGGCTGGAGTCAGTCCACACCACTCAGGAGAGGTGCTGGGCAGGCCAGGCCTGATTTCTTTGTCAGGGGATTGGATACGACCAAGCCCATGTCAGACAGACCTGCCTGCCCAGACCCAGGCAGAGGGACCTCTGACCACTATTTACTGTGACCATGAGACCTGGGTGACCCAGCAAGCCCATTGGCCAGGGCGGTTGCAGCAAGGCCAAGAAATTGCTGGGCCTGTCCATACCTGGGTCTTATCCCTTCTGGCTTGGCACTGGCGGAGCGGCCTGCCCTTTGTCCTGTGTCCCTGCCTCCTGGGCCTGCTGCCCAGTTGTAGGCTGGTCTGTGACATATCCCCAGTATGCCATCTTTTTTCTCTCCGGGGAAGGTTCAGGCTTTGCCTCATCTTCCCTGCAGCGCCCAAGTTGCCTCAAGCAGCCAGGGAGCTGACTCGCCTGGGCCTGCTAATTAGCGTGTCAGGCTCTGCCTTGGGGCCTGCAGAAGGGGAGGGCAGTGTGGTGCATCCCTGACACCCCGGCTCTCCTGGGCTAGCCGGCCGGTCCTCCTGCTGTCTGCTTGGCATCGTCTGCTGGGTGTCCAGTGAAGTGGCAGGCAGCATTCGCCACTAGGTTTTCTGCTGTAGCAAGTGCAATGGCCCTGACCCTGCCATGAGCTTCCTGTCAGCCAAGGTGCTGCGTCTCCTGCCAGGTTGCCCGCCATCCTGGAGCCCCCTCTTCCCTCCCTCTGGGTCTCCTCCCAGCTGGAATCCTGGGATCCTCTGATCCCCTGCACATTTTCCCTGCAGTCCCCATCAAACAGGCAGCACTGCCTCCTGGTGGCCAAGATGTTGCTCCTCAGCTAGGACAGGGAGCAGCCTCTGAAGTCAGGATAGGAATAGCTTGGCGCTGGGCTAGGGCCCTGACTACTCTTGGTGTCTGAGAACTTGAGTGCACCCTGCGCCAACCTGAGCCTCAGTTTCCCCTGGCAATATGAACCTCCACATATGGTCAGTGCTCTCAGAGCGGGAACTCTTCACAAGTGGCTTGAAGCAGTGCCCAGAAGGCCAGCAAAGATCCTAGGACCCAGGGCTCTGCTGGCCCAGTTGACCTAATGTTCATAGCCAGGTGATATGTGTGGGTGGCCTCTCACTTCCAGCCCTTGGGTTGACTAGGTTCTGCCTGTACCCACTGGCCCCAGATTCCAGGGGTTAGTGTCCTGGGGACATGGGGACACTGTTTCCCCCACCATGGGTCTCTGACCCCATCCTGCGAGCTGGCACTCCCCTCCCTATTCCTGTGCCCACCTCATTCTGGCCTTCAGCATTAGTCCCCAGCGAGAAACTGCCAGAGCCTGTCCATGCCTTCCTTTGTTCCAAGGTGAGCTGCCAGCCTTGGGTGTGACCTGGGGCCCCTTCATCCTGAGCTGGGGCATGGCCCTGACACCTTCTTTGGTTATCAGGTGACTTCCTGGGGCCAGCGGGGGATGGAGTCTGAGCAGGAACAGAGGGCTATGGTTCTCAGAATTTCAGGAGTGGGTTTTCTCTAGGAGCCTCCACCCTAATGGAGTGCATAGGGTCCACACCCCTCCGGAGCGGGTCCCCACAAGCACCATACACACACACAGCTCACCTCCCTGTGGCTGTCAGCTCCTGGCAGGGCCCTCTGGGCAGGTTTGCAGCTTTGGTTCTCCAGACAAGGGACACAGTCTGTTGCCTCCAGGCTTGGAAGGATGGCTGAAGGGGTGTCCCACAGTGTCTGCCGCCCTCCTCACAGTAGCTGGGGCACCCTGGGTTCCTCAGACACTACTGCTGCTACCCTGTCACTGGCCTCTCCGGGCCCAGGCTCCTCCCAGCCTGGCCGGCCCTACCTGCCTGAGCAGCCTCTACTGGGCCACACCCTGCTAGGGGCCACACCCTCTGCCACCCCCAGCCCAGAATCTGGGACCAGCTATTTACTCCCTCCCCATCCACCTGCCTGTCCTTTCTGCCCACAGGCCTGGGTCTTTGAGATGCTGTCATCTGTACCCATTTGTTGTGGCCAAGACTGAGATCAGGAGAGCCACTGTATCTCTCTGCCCAGGGGATGGGTGGGGGTGGTGATGCCATTATCAGGCCCGCTGAGGGTTCTTTTTTCTTTAAAGAGACAAAGAGAAAGAGAGAATCAATTTTATTTGATTTTCCCCGTGGCTTTCGTTGCTCTGATACTTTGTAGTGTATGTCGTGCTGGGGATTCGAACCTATGTCCTCGTGCATGCCAGGCAAGTGCCCTTCCCTCTGTCCATGCTGCTTCCTCTCCCCCTTGTTTGGTCCTTTTACCCCTGAAGAGCCTGAGGGAGGTTCCAGACAGGCACTGCTACCCAGCTCTGGTCACGACCCCATTCCTACCGTCCACAGGACGCCTGTGGCTTAAGTTGAGGGCTTTCTGTGCTGAGAACCTCTGGCCCTGGCAGATGGCGATGAGCTCTGGGAATGGCTGGGAGATGCACGCCCTCAGCTAGGTCAGAATCAGCCTTCGGGAATCGGTGCTGGTCCCTGAGCCTCAGTCTTGCCATCTGTGAAATGACCTCAACACTCCTCATCCACCGGTGGCTGTGGGGTAGGGAAGTCCTGCGAAGGGCCAGTGTTTCTTGAAGACTTCTCTCTCCTCTTCTTCCAGCTGTCCTGTTTCCCTAGCACCTCCCTCCTGGTCCTAGTTTTTGTCCCTTTCCATACCCTGGCACAATGAGGTTGGTTATTCTCCACCCTCCAGGCCTTCGCATCTGCTCTGGGACAGCCTTGTGGCTCTGTGCAGCCCACCCTGGGGGCTCTCAAGGGGCTGGCATGGGCATCTGAGCTGTGTGGTGACTGTCCAGTGAGTTCCCATGCACAGCAACTGCCACACCCACGTCACCTGGGGCATTCTAGGCCCAGGGCACAGTTCTCATCAAAATGTCCCAGGCTTGGGCCTACTTCTGAAAACTTCGAATTCTCCCAGGCTCGGGACTGGGGGGATCTGCTCTCACAATCTCTTTGGAATTTATGTAACCTTGTTTCCAGGGTTCTATATGGGGAGGGGACGTCATGTGTGAAAGGAACTTATGATCCTTCTGCCTCAGCCTGAGGCACCCTTCATCCCACAGAGAGGGGTCTCCCCTCTATTCCTTGCTACAAAGACCAACTCTAAGCCACAGTGAATGCCTCTGCACACTCAGGCCTCTCTGACTACATCCCGCCTGTTGGCCTTGTTCCCGTGCTTGATCCCAGGCTCCTCTTGACTTCCAATTTCACTTCCAAACAAACTTCTACGTAAACCAGACAAGGCCAGCTCCCTTGCTGGTCTCGAAGTGCAACTGTCTCATGGCCTGGGTTGTCACAATTGGTTGTGGGAGACCCTGGACTCTGTCAAGCCCCCGGATGAGCTACCTGAAATGACCAAGAGCAACCACACTCCTGGTGTTCCTGACCTTCAAGGTGCCGTGGTGCTGAGCAGGGGCACATTTCTGTGTCCACTTGAGAGGAGGAGGGAATGGCCTTTCAGGGACACACCGTAGTGGTCCAAGGGCACAGCCTTGCAGAGAACCTCTCCTGCTATGCATGCAGGGCTGACGAAAGAGCCCAATGCTCAGTATTTATGTTTGCCTGTAAATGGTTGGAAGTGATAATTAGAGTTTGATTACTGGGTGAGCACCTCTCGCAGCCCCTCTGTCTACATGAGTAACAATTTCCACACAGCAGACAGCCCTGCCTGCAGAAGCTGCAGCTCTGTAGATCCTTCAATGGGGAGTGGATCTCTCCTGATTACAGCAGCTGGGAGCAGAGCAGTGCATGTGGAAAGCAAGGCCCACTGGCCTTCTCACCAGGTTCAGCATGCGCCGGGTTTATCAGGCAAGCAGAGCAGGAAGGTAAGGCTTAGGTGATGAGGACATTAGGCTCAGTCTATATTTAAACAGCCACCAGACAGTTTTGGGCAGCTCTAAGTATGACTTAGACATAGCGTGGGGACTGGGTTCAACCACAGGTCAGCTCCAGCCCAGCCTTCAGGGCAGGCAGCCTCGGCGCAGCCGTACTGAGGGCTGCCTCACACCCAGGCAGTCACTTATCCTGCAGGTCTGAGCAACAATCTGATCTTCGTGACCCTTAAGTGTTTCTACTACCTGCTGTCAAGGATGGACAGTGGGACCCAAGTAGATGGCATGGTCTGCCAGGGCCTGGCCTTTAGGAGACCCAAGACAGGAAAACCAAACCAGAACCAGGTAGGAGCCTGGAGGCAAAACTGCCTCTGACATCAAGGAGGATTATTTCCTTGACATAGGCTGTGGCTTAAAAGGAGCCAGCAAGTGAGTCGCCAAGGGACCCAGGGACTAGGGAACAGCGGGAATTCAGGTGCATCATCTAGGCTCAAATCCCAGCTTGTCCCCAGAAGCAGTGGAGTGACCTCTCTGCCTTGAAAACTCAGGTGGTGGTGTGGGTAGCTGTGAAGGTGAAGGGGTCACCGGCGCAGGCCATGAGCTCTGTTGCCCTTGGGGAACCAAACCAGAAGCCACTGATGTGCACTCAGGCCAGGACTTCAATCCCATCTTCCCTAGATATCCAGCAAAGGAAGCTGTGGCTACTCAGACAAACGAGTATAAATGATTTTATGCCTAATATGGAACAGACTTTTGGCCCTCTGCCAGTTCAGAGATGCCAATCCGACAGTGCTAGACCCTGAACTCCTGAGTTCTCCAAAACAGGTTCTGGCCCCTCCCACCCAGTCATCCCCCAGCCTCCACCAGTGTAATCCCATGCCTGTCCTTCCTTTTCCTTTAGTCTACTCCTTTGTGGCCTGTAGGAATTGTGGGGCCCAGGCATGTGGGCTTCTATATGGGGAGGGGATGTCACGTGTGACAGGAAGTGGGGAGGGAGGGAACAAAGCTGTGGGAGCTGCCAGTGGACACAAAGAAAGGTTGGCAAAAGCCTTCTGGGGAGGGCTGGAGCGGTGGCTCAGCGGTTACGGCGCTTGCCTGGCATGCATGAGGACCTGAGTTCAAACCCCAGCACCACGTACTCAATGAAGTCTCAGAGCAGCGAGAGCCATATGAAGAACTACATAATTTGATTTTCTCTTTCTGTCTCTCTGTCCCTCTCTCTTAAAAAGAAAAAAAAAATCAGTCACATTAAAAAAAAAAAAGCGCCTTCTAGGCAGTCTCTGAGTCAAGTTTGCCACTGGGGTCCTGACTGCCAGGGATGAATTTGCAGCCTGGTGAGGAGTTGGGGCTGCTGTGGGCCCTTGGTCAGAATTCCCACACTGACTCTTAAATTCTGAGCTGGTCTCTGCCTACATGTTTCTTTGAATATCTGCTGGGGGCTCTGGGAGCTCCATTAGGGCAGAGGTAACAGGGAACCAGCATACAGCAGGCACCTGACCTGCTGAAGGAACAAGCTTACAGGACTCGGTTTTCCTGTCCCACCTTTAGCAAACTCACTTTCTAAATTTGCCAGCAGTCTGAAACCATCTGCCACTGTCTGTCCTTACAGAAAGTTTCTAAAACCAAGACAGTATCAGGAATACAGGATATCATGGTGGATGTCTATAATCCCAGCTACTGGGGAGGCTGAGGCAGGAGGACCCCAAGTTCAAGGTCAGCCTGGGCAATTTAGTGAGACTAAAAGAAAATTTAAAAAGGGTTGGGGGTACAGCTCAGGGGTAGATGCCCCTAGGTGCAATCCCCAGTACCATAAAGAAAAAAGAAAATCACTGTGCTACAGAAGCCCCTGGCTCTGACAACAACCAAATAAAAACATTTCCTAGGGGAAAGAGTGGTGGCTCAGCAGTTGGAGCGCTTGCCTGGCAATGTGCAAGGACCCAGGTTCATTTCCCAGCATCACATGCACAACTAAGTGTTGGAGAAACAAAAGCCAGATGAATAAAGTTGATTCTCTCAAAAAGAAAAAAAAAATTCCTTCCTAATTCATAAACATGTGGACACCACTGATACTTCTGTGTATCCTTTATGCCAGGGCACCGTCTTGCCTCTGGAATCTTGTCAGCTTGTGCTTCATGACCTGTTCACCTAACTCAGCCCTCCAGCTGCCTCTTTCTCACTGGAGAAAGTGCCAGATGGTGCAGATTTCACCTCCTGCAGCTCCCCAGGCGCTATGATCAGCAATGCTTCCAGACAGCCTTCCTCAGAGGCGCAGGCACTCACAGGCCCACGCGTTGGAATTTAAATGCCCCCAAAGCCTAAGCCTGGCTCTGGTTCCCGCTGATCCTTGCAAACATCTCCTGGGAGTGCATCTTTGTCTTTCTTTCTTTCTTTTTAAAGAGAGGGAGGAGAGAAAGAGAATCCATTTTATTTATTTTTTTCATCTGGCCTTTGTTTCTCTGACACTTGGTTGTGTACGTGGTGCTGGGGTTTGAACCAGGGTCCCTGAGCATGCCAGGCAAGCGCTCCAACCACTGACCTACCACTCTATCCCCCTGGGAGCGTTTTTAAAGGGCCGCGATTTTTTTTTTTTTTTTTAAAGAGAGAGGGACAGTGAGAGACAAAGAATCAATTTTATTCAGTTTTTCGTGTGGCTTTCCTTGCTCAGATACTTGGTTGTGTGCTGGGGTTTGAACCCATGTTCTTGCATATGCTACGCAAGCACCGTAACCATGGAGCCACTGCTCCAGCCCCTGACCTGTCTTAAAACCTTTCAGTCCAGGGCTGGAGAAGTGGTTCAGCAGTAGAGGGCTTGCCTGGCACATGCA
Source organism: Aplodontia rufa (assembly GCA_004027875.1). Taxonomy (NCBI): domain Eukaryota; kingdom Metazoa; phylum Chordata; class Mammalia; order Rodentia; family Aplodontiidae; genus Aplodontia; species Aplodontia rufa. Next base: position 9,965 of record PVKS010030392.1, on the reverse strand, counting down.
AGGTCCAGGGTTCAATCCCCAGCACCAGACATACACACCAAAACCAGGTGAAAAAAATTAAACAGAACAAAAAACCATTCAAGACTCGCTCTCAGTTCAGGATTGTCCTACAATGGTGGGAGCTCCCCCACCATGAAATTTACATCCAGCCCTGGTAACCCACTTCTGGTGCTGCCCTTGCTGTGGCTGACTTCTAAACATTTTAACTTCCCGACCCATCCTTCCCCACCACACTTTGTGGCCCTGGCCTCTGGCAGCACACAATAAGACAGTACGAAAGCTAGCAGAACAGAAGCTGGTGCTGAGAAGTCACAGGAATTAAGACAACAGTGTGTACACACATTCTCAGGAATCATGTCATTTCCACACATCACAGACTGCATTTTTGCCAAACAGGAAGTTTTTCTTCCACCTAAGGAAGATTGAACTTCTCTGTGTGACTAATATCTCGGCATTGTAAAGTATTTTGGAATGCGTATTTACTTTTAATTTTAAAAAACCCACTACAAGTGATACTCCACACTGAGGGCCACAAGTCACACTAGCTTTTTACCCTCAAGTAGGTGCACCTCCGGGAGCCCAAGGCACACAGTCAGCTTATGCTACCTCCATGATGAAGCAACCAGCGAGTCCGCCCAGATATGAAATGTTTTTTTCTGGCTTCCAGGGCTAAAGCCAGAGGAAGTCTCTTTTCCTGGCCCTGCAGGAGGGAGGTTCTTTGAGACCCTGCCAGGGAACTGAGCTCCCGCCTAGTCCTGCTGAGTGGTGTGCACTGCTGATCCAGGTCACCACACCTGGCACAGCCGGATCACCTCCTTCAAGGCCTTCAGCCCTTCCACACTCTTGTCTTTCACGGCCATGGCCAGGAGGACAGCTCTGTTTCCAGCTTCTTGAGACACGAAGGCTACCAGGTTCTTTGCAAAGACATGGATGAGAGGCTGGAGGAAGAAAAGGACAAACCACTGTGACTGCAGAAAACCTGGTTTTCCTTAGTACTTTCATTAAGTGTCCCTCAGGAACCCTGAGTGGCTTCCCACACCACCATTAAATCACTCGGTAAGTTCGATGCAATAGTGATTCAGAGCTCAATGATACAGTCCACACTGCAGGCATAAACAAACTGTTAGAGGTATCATCAAATTTATTGCCTTGGTGTCTTTTACGTCCCTGTCTCTCCAGCTCTCTCTAATCTGGCTGTCAAGTCTCAGCACGGGACAGCCACTTATTAACATAATGTATCACCACAGGGTCAAATTGAGGAGGCTTTCATTACAGAATCAATCCCTGCACTGTTTGCTGGATAAGATGCAGATTGGCTGGGAAAAGCATCACGAAGGGCAGGCAGGGGCCTTGAGACACACAGAGGCCCAGAGAATGCTGTCGCTATGTGTGTGTGTGTGTGTGTGTGTGTGTGTGTGTGTGTGTGTGTGTACAGGTGAACGCGTTGACCACTAGTGTTGTTCAACATCCTTGCTGACTTTTCACGGCCAGAAAATTGGGGTCTCTTCCACCCGGGATCCCTCCCGACTACTTTACCTCGTCCTGCCCAAGAAGGACTCTCGTGGTGAGCACTGGCTTGCTAATGTCGCTGGCCACGTTGCTCGGCTCCAGGGAGACCAGGGTGCCCATCTTCCCGAACTGGGTCACCACTACCAGAATATGGCTGCTGAAGGCTGTGCAGACCACCTGGGTGGGGACCCCGCACACCACCTCCTCCCTGTGTTTCGATACCACCAACGGGCTGCTTTCCATGGTCCCTCTCTCAACGGAGGCTTTGGTTGAAACACAGAGAAAGGGGTCGATCAAACTGTACACAGTCAGGGTCCAAATTAGCACCGAGCGGCTTCCACGCGAAGCGGAAGCTCCAGCCCGCGCGCGCACGGTCAGACGCCCTCCCGGGGCCCCCGCAGCTGCCTGGCTGCGTCCCCCCGACCCCACCGGGCAGGCAGCCGCGCCCACCACGCGCCAGGCCACCAGCAGGGCCAAACACCCGCGCCCTCCGGACCGCCAGCCCGGAAGTGGCTCCGCGCAAACCACACCGCCCTCCCCCGCCGGAAGTGTAGTCCGCGGCTTCCGGTTCCGGTCGCTCGGCGCCGTGTCCGTAGGGCGCTGGACCCTGAGCTCCGGGGTTCCGCGTCACGGGACGGCTCCGAGCACGGAGATGACGGCGGCTTCCGGTGAGCTCTGTGGCCCCGGCCTCTGGCCTCGGAGCCTGGAGCTTCAACCGCGCCGCCTGAGCTGCGAGCCCGGCGCGGCCCGGACGCTGGGCTGGGGTTGCAAGGACGGCGGCGGATTCCTGTTCCACCTGGTGCCGTCTCCGCACTTGCTCCGCGGGTCACTCCGTGCCCCACGGCACCGGCGTGTCGGCCCCCGGGAGAGCCTGTCCCAGGGCCAGCAGCCCCCGGGGGCCTCTGCACGCTCGCTGACAGCCGCACCCCTGTCCACTCGCGACCCCTAGGCAGCCTGACTCCCGCCCCTCGGGGTTTAAAGACCCCTTATCCAATATCAGTCAGGTCCCACGAAACGTGCGCCTTCCAAACTGCTTCCTTGTAAAATAAAACGCGTGCACACGCAACATGATCAAAATAGACACAAATCAAGAGGAAATTCACCTTTCGAGCATTCTTGCAGTCGGCACACAAAGGGAAAAAAGATCAGAGTTTCATGGTGCCGATACTCAAGAAGCAGGAAACATCAATTTCCCAGCGAAGACTTCTTGTCAGTTCTAAATTTAAACACACATCCACCCACACGCCCCAAAAGCAAACTGCCAGTGTGCGGCTGCACCAAGTGAAATATTCAAAAGACGCACTGACTTTCATCCACCCTCTCAGGCAGGGACTCAAGATATCTGACTCCCACCCAAACAGAAGCCTCTGAAATAAACTTATCACTTTGGATGTTGGAGTACAAGGTGGACACATTTAAACCAACCTGTAAGGGATTGGCAGTTGCCTGTTTTTGAGGTAGATCTGTGATAAAGAGGGAGAAGGAAGGAACAAGAAGGGGAAAGGTTGTCCTAGGCTGAGGTAGTGTGTGGGTGGAAGGACTTCCTGGTGACCTAATGGATGTGTGGGCAGAACTTCTACATTTAGAATGGAAGAGGTTTCAAAGCCTATTGTTGACTGGTCTCCAGTGCAAGGGAGTTAAGGAAGAATTCTTTAAGTAAATTCAATTAAAATGGGAATCATAGTAATAGTACCAATAGTGGGGCAAGAGATTGAGAGGTTATCTTGAAAAACGAAAAAATTTCCCCAATCTCATAAATTTCTTTTCCTTTTTTTAAGAGAGAGAGAAAGACAGAGAGTCACTTTTTATTGAGTTTTTCACATGACTTTCATTGCTCCGACACTTAGTTGTGTACATGGATGCTGGGGTTTGAACCTGTGTACTTGCACATGCCAGGCAAGTGCCGTAACCGCCAAGCCACCGCTCCAGGCCTTCATAAATTTCTTATATTCAATAAATTTTAGGTTATGAATACATTTATGAGTTAATTTGTTTACAACAAAAAAATCAAGTGTTGATTTGGTAGGGTCATAATTTTTGCAACAAATTGACCCATCGTCCTTTCCACTGTGTCTGGTTTTCCAGTTCTGTTATAAAGAGGATTGGTTTTTTTGAAAATTTGCAAGGGTGAGGTCAATTTCCCCAAGAGCCTCTTTTAATCATTTGATATTCAAATAGTTTCTTGTTGAAGTGCCATCCAGCCCTGAGCCTTGGCAGCTTTGCCAGGCCCTTCCTACTGGCCAGTGGCTATGGACTCCATCTGAACATCCCCAACCTTGCATTCACCAGCTTCCTTACATTTTGCGTCTCTGGAAAGATTCACACTTGGCCTTGGCTTTCACCGTACTGCCATGCTTTACAACATGATTTCTGGTCCTTTCAACATGAGTGGGGTAAGGACCCAGAGCTATATGGGGAGGGAGGCCTGCGTGGACATCAACAGGTAAATGGACAAATCATTAGTGAGAAATGTTTTGTGTTCCAAATCCATAATTTCAGGGATTCAGATGACCAAATCTTCAGATGGTGAGACCTCCCTGGATATGACAAGTCTTGGATTGTGTAAAACTCCAGGTAGAATAGATCTATCTGGCCCTCACTACGATTTTGGGCAGTTCTGTTAACCTCAGTTTCTCAGCTTCAAAACGAAGATAACAATTGTACGGTTGAATTTAGCAAAGTGGTTTGTGTACAGTGATTCACTAGAACACCACACATTTCACTATTAAATTTATTATTACCCTCTCTCCTCCCCATTCTTAAATAAACAAAACCCTGTGCTCTGTACCAGATGAGAAACAGTGCGAGCACAGTGCTTGGGACTCAGAGGGCCTGATATCTGTTTTTTGTTTGTTTGTTTTTGAGAAAGAAAGAGTTAATTTTTTAAATCTGGTTTTTGTTTTTCCTCCACTTAGCTGTGAATATGGTGCTGGGAATTGAACCTGGGTCCTCACACATGCCAGGTAAGTGCTCTACCACTGTATATAAATTACAGTCATTCTTTTCTCTCAGCCAGTCTTTTAAGAGGAGCCAGCTAACAAGCCAGGTGCAGCCTGAGTTAGGCATTAGGTACAGCTATTTTATTACAGTTAGACTGGAGGTATTTTGGAATGAATGAGGGAGGATTATGCACCCATTAGGATTCTTTCGTGGCTGGGTGACAGATGCCTGTGAGAATGCATTATCCTGCAGGGAGCAGATGGGCGCCCAAGTGGAGACTCAAAGGGTCCCCTGCTGGGTCTGGACTTGGCACATGCACTGGCTTCATTGATTCCCAGATAGGCGGCTCCCTTGTGATGGTACAGTCACCACCGGTCGCAGGCAGCAGCTTTCCTTGCCCAGTATTTCCAGTGACAATCCCTCACTTAACCAATCTATCTCCTGCAGTAAACCAACCACTGTTTAAAAAATGAATTAATGTAGAGTGATTTCCCATGCATTTGGGAGCTAAAAAATGTTTCTAAAATTATGAAGGTCAAAGATGAAATCATAATGGGAATTCTAAAATATTTAGAACTCCCTATTGTCCCTTCTTCTGAACATTGTCAATCTGTTTTCTGCTTTGTGGATTTGTCATTCAGGACATTCTATATAAATGGAATCACAGGAGTCTGGCTTCTTTCACTGACCAAGGTGTGCCTCCTTCCTTTTGGAGAGACCAGTTCTTGCCATATGTTTGCAAGGGTTAAACAGTGGCACATTGACGAAAGGACCTCCCTTAGGGCCTGAGAGACAAGAGGTGCAGGAAGCTTCCTTCCTTTTCATGGGTCATGGGAATCCCTGGTGGGCAACAAGCTGGAAGAGGCCGGTGGTGATCAACGGTTCTGACCACTCTGTATTCCCAGGCCCCTCCCTAATTCCTCTTGACCGGATTGATAAGAGCCTCAAGTGCTTGGGGGGGGGGGCCCTGGAACGGTGGCTCAGCGTTACACCGCTTGCCTGGCATGCTCAAGAACCTGAGTTCAAACCCCAGCACCACATACACAACGAAGTGTTAGAAAAATGAAAACGAGATGAAAAACTAAATAAAATTGATCCTCTCTCCCCTGTCCTCACTCACTCTCTCTCTCTCACTGTCCTTCTCTCTTAAAAAAAAAAAAACAGCCTCAAGGTCACAGTCTTGTCTGTAGAGATGGACTAGGTGACGATGGGCCAACCTTGCACCAGCCTGTGGGTCCTTCCAGCAACCCTGCAGCTGTGGGAGACAGCCATCAGTTCCCGTGCTCCAGCTTGCACACAGGTCTCACCAGTGCCCTTGCCTCGCCTCCAGCTGGGTGTGACTTCCTCTTGTGGCTTTACACATTCTGTGCAATGTGCCCCACGCACAACGGCTGCAAAGATCCCTGAGTGAATTACAGTGCAGACACATAAATAACAGCTCCATGAGACAGCAGTCACCTTTAGCAGAACCCACTTATCTGGAAAAACTGAATGAACAATTGATTTTTTTTCAAACTATGATCATCTAAGTTGGGGGGTGGGCAGAATATAAGGAAGAGATTTACAGCTGAGGTTTTAGAAGAATAAAAGATTAAAAACAATTGATGTAAAATTACATGTGTTTTTAATTACAAAAACAAAACTCAGGGTTGTCTATGGGAAATTCAAAAATTTTCTCCAGGGAAATGAATGAATACTATTAAAACCAAATCCAATGGGGCTGGAGCAGTGACTTGGCGGTCACAGCGATTGCCCAGCATGCGCGAGTACATGGCTTCAAACCCCAGCACCCACGTACACAGCTAAGTGTCAGAGCAATGAAAGCTATGTGAAAAACTCAATAAAAACTGATATTCTCTCTCTCTCCCTCTATCTATCTCACTGTCCTTTTCTCTTTAAAAAAATAAACAAACAAAAACAAAACAAAACCCAAATTCAGTAAGAGATTCATCCAGAAAGGGAATAGGTTTTCCACACGGGGAGCAGAGGAAGACAATTTCTGAGATGTCCCAGTCTGGGGTTAGAAGGAAACACATCGATTCCCAGGGAGGCCAGTAGTATGTCCCTGTTAGGCGCAGTCTCTGCTCAGCCAGGGCAGGGCCCAGCGATGATCTGACCTTTGCAATTTTAAGTCAACCAGAGTGTTTTTATTTACCACGACACAGTGAACACAAAGAAAATTGCTATGGCTTTGCCCGATTCCCTCGGGCACAGAATTGAGAGTTTAGCCTGTCACCTGGTTTTCTGCCCAACTAGCCAAGCTCAGTTATTACAGTCTTTTCTTTCCTGCAGTGAGGCTTCCTGTCCTCATTACAAATATTGAAAACTGCCGCCTCACATCTTGTACTATTTGTTTAGTTCTTTAAGAAATGAAACCTTAATCCATGTACAATTTCTGAAAGCCTTTATTTCAATATTTTAAGAAGTTATTTCCCTTGGCCAACAAGCCGTCTTGTTGCTCTTGTCCAGCCAAACGACAAAGCGGGTAGCGGGTGGCTCTAAGGGGAGGCCTGTTCTTGCCTGTGTTTTCCTCCTCTTCCAGGAGAGAACAGAGCGCCCATGTGCTATGAGTCACAGCTCCTCCAGAAACATTTGTTGAGCTGGACTGAATGAAATAAGACACGCAAATCATTTGGGTCCAGTGGTGGCCTAGGGTAGAGATGAGGAAGTCAGAAACAGTGTGGGATGGAACCAGGCGAGGCCAAGATGGCCTCTACCCTGGCATTAGCTTGCTGCTGACTTGAAGGATTCCCTTGCCCTCCCTGGGCCTCCGTTTCCTCCTGCGTGAAATGGGCACATGGGACAGGGTCTCCAGGCCTTAGCTGCTGAAGTTGGCTGGGACATTTTCTCTGCACTTACAAACTGTGGTATTGGGGTGGGGACAGGGATAAGGAGGAAGAGGCAGCTCGGGACTCCTGTCCCAGGGGAACTGGACCCAGAGCTGATATTGGCTAAGGAGAAAGGCAGCGGGTGGGAGGGTATGAGGTGCCCGTGGCTTTCTGAAGGCCTGAGCGGCATGGAGACTCAAGAAGGCAGAATGGGCTCAGCACAGGGGTCTCTGACTCCAGAACTTTCCAGGGAGCCAACAGCCTTCCTTGGAGATGGTGGGAACCCTGCAGTTGATGGAATTGAGTCCTGTACGCGGTGGTGCAGGGGAGGGACTTGGGAACATGCACTTCTGCATTTGAGATGTTGGATTCAAGGAGTCTGGAAGGTTTTTTTTTTGTTGTTGTTTTGTTTTGTTTTTCCAAATTCAACTCTGTAAGTTAAGGTAGAACAGAAAACCTCAATGAAATACTGCTATGTACTGCTGTAAAGACCACCATAGTCAGGCTTAGTGGCACACATCTGCAATCCCAGCAGTTTGGGAGGCTGAGGCAGGAGGATCACAAGTTCAAGGCCAGCCTCAGCAACTTAGTGAGACCGTGTCTCAAATATTAAAAATAATAAATAAAACAAGGGCTGGAGTGGTGGCTCAGTGGTTGGGGCCACTTGCTGGATATGCGCAAGGACCCCGATTCAAATCCCAGCACCATATACAGAACTAAGTGTTGGAGAAACAAAGGCCAGATGAAAAAGCAAAATTGATTCTCTCTTACTCTCTAAAAATAGTAAAATGAAAAGGGCCAGGGATGTAGCTCAGTGGCAGAACATCCTTGGCTTCAATCCCCACTACTAAAACAAAATAAAAAATGTATAAAGCCAAATGCGAAATGATCCCAAAACCAAACCCAAAATGCCATGTGCTGGCAGGAGTGCAGAAGAGCTGGAACACCCCGATATTGCTGGTGGAATTGGGGTGCAGACACTTGGGAAACCGTTTGGCAATTTCTTTTTTTTTCTCCTTTTTTTTGTTATGTGGTGCTGGGGTTTGAACTTGCGTACTCGCACATGCCAGGCAAGCACCGTTATCACTGAACCACCGCTCCAGCCCCATTTGGCAGTTTCTTAAAGGTCAACATACACCTGTCAAAAGACTCAGCAACTCTGTTCCCAGGTTATCTATCCAAGAGAAAAGATGAAAATTTATGTTCACACAAACCCCTGTGCACAAATGTTTATAGCAGTTTTATCCATAGTGCCCCAAGCCCAGTCTTCCACAGGCAGAAGGGTAAGCAAGTCATGGCCCACCCACACAATGGAATACTATTCTGTAATAAAATAGGATTAATTACAGCTGCCTGCAGCAGTGTGGATGGGTCTCAAAAGCAGGAGGAGCCGTGGATGGAAAAGCCAAGTACAAAAGGCTGCTGGCTGTGCAATTCCATTCAGTTGACATTCAGGAACAGCAAGGTTATAGGATCAGAAAGCCGATCAGCACTCCTGGGGGTGAGTGGGCAGGATGACAGAGCTTTTAGGGAGATGGAACTTCTGTAACTTGGCTCTGGTGGAGGGTACACGACTATGCACTTTTCTACACTGTAAGACCAGTGGGAATTTTAGGGTATGTGTATCAGAGTAAATAACTAAAGCAAACAATGAGAAATGGAATTGATAGAAAAATCTCACCTCTAATCCAGTGCAGGCCTTTATTTTAAAATAAGATCCATCATACCCATTAAGACGATCACTATTTTAAAAACTATAGCTGCCGTGGTGGTGCACACCTGTTATCCTAGTGACTCGGGAGGCTGAGGCAGGAGGATGGCAAGTTTGAGGCCAGCCTCAGCAACTTAGTGAACCCCTGTCTCAAAATTAAAACAAAAAACAAAAAACCCAAAAACAAACAAATAAACAAAACCAGGGGGACTGGGAATGTGGCTCAGTGGTTAAGTGCCCCTAGGTTCAACCTGGGGGACAAAGCAAGCAAACAAATAAAATAAACAAAAAACCCAATAACAACAACAAACCCCAAAAAGTGTTAATAAGAATGTGGAGATGTTGGAACTCTGTCCTGTGCGCACTGGTGGGAATGTAAAATAGGACAGTTGCTGTGCAGTGTGGAGCGTCCTTCAAAGCTAAACACACAATTATCACGTGAAGCAACAATTCCACTCCAAAAGAACTGAGAGCAGGGTCTCAAAGAGATATTTACACACCTGTGGGCATAGCTGCAATATGCAGAATAGCACATCATGGCAGGGGCACGCAGCAGAACCCCTTACCTCATCAGCCAGGGAGCAAAAGGGGGAGGGAGGCAGGGTCCCGCAGTCATAAAAGGCACATCTCCAATGACCTGAGGACTGCCCACTAGGCCCCACCTCCTCAAGCCCCACCGGCTCCCATGGTGCTACCCTGGGACCCAGCCTTTAATGCTTGGATCTTCCGGGGACAGTTCAGATCCAAACTGTAGTAGTTACTGTTGGAGTAGTAAATTTGTTAATGATATTCCAGAACATTGTATGAGGTCAGCCTCCTTCTATACCCAGAAACCCTCACCCTCAACACTTCAGTGCACATAAGCCTGTATTTTTACTGCCTGTTCCTGCATTTCACTACTGGAGGCTTCCTCTGAAAGTGTTAGAGTCACCATCCACTCACCCACACATCCACCCACCACCCACCTGTCCATCCAT
>PVKS010030391.1:0-24492 GCA_004027875.1 Aplodontia rufa | reverse complement strand
AAAAAAAAAAAAAGTATAGGTGGAGCCCTCATTAAATCTCATTATTGAGTGAGAGAAGTTTCCTAACCATGAGTCAAATCCAGGGGCAATTTTAAAACTTGATAAATTTAAGTAATGCTTAAAACATAAGCTTTTTTCATGGCAAGAAACACCATCAGCATCTTCAAAATATAATGGGCAAACTAGGAAAAAGCATTTGCAACATTGTTGCAAAAGAGATAACTTAACACCTTAGCAGTTAATACAAACAATGCTTTCATTGGGGATATCCAGAATATAAAAATTCATACAACTCAATAATAGAAATGTAATCTAATTTTAAAATGCTTTTGAGTAACACTTAACTAAAGAAGATGTACAGAGGACAAATAAACACCTGACAATGTTTGCCATCATTAGTTGTTAAAGAAATGCAAACTAAAACCATAATAAGATAACTACAGTTTATTAGAATGGCTAAAATTCAGAAGACTGACAATATTAAGTCATGACACAAACGTGGAACAACTAGGAATTTCAAACATTATTGATGGGAAGGCAAAATAATACAGACCATCTGAAGAATAGTTTAGCAATACCAATAATGTTAACTATACTGTGGCTCAGAAATCTCTTCTCTAAATATTTATCCAGGATGAATGAAGATGCATGCCCACACAAAAACCTATGTAAAAAATTTTAAAACAGCTTTAGTGTTAAAAGATAAAAAATAATAAGAAATTTCTAATAATTGATAAATGAATAAGCAAATTGTGGTATGTTCATCTAACAGAATGCTACTCACCAATAAAATGAAACAAACCGCTACTACCCATCATATACAGGAATTTCAGAGCTATGTGTTAACTTCAAGAATCCAGACACGAAAGTCTGCATAACTGTATGAATCCAATTACATGATACTCTAGAAAGACAACAGCACATAGAGAGAAATCAGAGCCATGAAAACCAAGAGTGAGGAGAGAATTGTGCAAAGAAGCATGAGGAAATTAGTAAGGAGAACATTTGCTTAAAGTGAGGAAGGAAGAAATACTAGAATAGCCCTCGTGGATTTGGAGTGGAATTGGAGTTTTTAATGATATAGATAATAGGTGTGTGTGTGCTCATGCATACTTATAATTAATTCCTAGGTTGCTTGGAGTTGTTTAGTTGATTAGTACGGGGGATTAGACCCAGAGGCATTTACCACTGAGCTATATCCCCAACCCTTGTTATTTTTTTATTTTAAAACAGGGGCTCACTAAGTTCCTGAGGCTGGCCTTGAGCTTGAGATTCTCCTGCCTCAACCTCTCGAGTCTCTGGGATTGCAGCAGTGTGCCACCACACCCAGTCAATTCCTAGGTTAATCTGCTGAGAAGCCCCAGAGGCAATGACCCCCAGCACCAAAGGGCATTGGCAAAAAGAAAGTACTCAAAATGATGGGAATTTGTCAAAGGGGCAGAAAGCTGGGTACAGTGTCCTGCACCTGTAATCCCAACTACTCTGAGGACTGAGGCTGGAAGATTGCGGTTCAAGGCCAGCCTTGGCAACACAGCAAACACAGCAATACCCCATCACAAAAAAAAAAAAAAAAAAAAAAAAAAAAAAAAAAAAAAAAAAAAAAAAAAATAAAAACTCTTCACCCATATATAAAAAAAAAAAAAAAAAAAAAAAAAAAAAAAAAAAAAAAAAAAAAAAAAAAAAAGCCAGAGGCTGGAGTGGTGGCTCAGTAGTTACAGTGCTTGCCAGGGACCTGGCATGTGTGAGGGTACGGGTTCAAACCCCAGTATCACGTGCACAGCAAAGTGTCAGAGCAACGAAAGCCACATGAAAAACTAAATAAAATTTATTCTCTCTCACTGTCCTTTTCTCTGTATAAAAAACAAAAAAGAAAGCCAATTTGAAGGGATTTCCAGTGACCAAATCCAAGTAATAAAATAAATTGCCAGAAATAGGTTATAACTCCCAAATTAAAATAAGCATCCATGAGTCCATATCTATACAAATAACTGGGTTAACCAATAGAGATAAAAGTTGTTACCTATGATAGAATTCCACCAACAAATATTAAAGGAAAACAGAAATAGAAAATCACTGTTTGGCAAATAGCACAGTAGTAATTGTTTCAGACAAGAATCATCAATGAACACTAAAATTCATGGGCAAAATTATGATGAAAAATAAGATGTATATAGTTTCAAATCAAGGAGAGTTATTGTGCTTAGAGCAGAGAAGACCTGACAGACACCACCTTAAAGAAAAGATCAGAGTTAAGCTTACTCGAAAATGTGACAAAATTCTATCATTGTATCCTGATATGGAACTCTAAACTGGGACACCACCACATGTGTGGTATTTTTGATAAAATAATTAGGAACTATCAGGCAAATTGAAATCAAGAAACTTTCTACAAAATAATTAGCCTACATCCAAAAATGCCTGAGCAATGAAACACTAAGAACAAAGATGGCACAGATTAAAGGAGATGAAGATGAGACAGACACAGCATGCGATCCCACAGCAGAAAGAGGACATTCGTGAGAACTTCGGTGAAATTTGATAACGTTTGTAGGTGAGGTAATAGTTCTGGATCAATGCTAAGGTCCTGCTTTTGAAAACTGAACAGTGTTTATTATCAAGAGATAATTCCTGGGGTTGGGGGTTTAGCTCAGTGGCAGAGCGCTTGCCTAGCATGTGCAAGGCCCCAAGTTTGGTCCTCAGCCCTGAAGAAAAAAAAAAAGAGACAGATAATTCCCCATGTCTTTTGAACAGAGGCACTGACTGCCTTTGTTTTGAACTATCTTTTCAGGAAGGTTTATATGGCGAACATTCTCATTAAATCCCTGCCTCTCCACCTTTCTTTTCCTTTTTCCTCTTTATCTTCACATAAGATCTTAGACTTTTTGAGAGAAAGCATACTACCTTAGACTTTTTGAGTTTGGCTTTTTCACTTAACATACTGTTCTAAAGTCCATCCATATTCTTACAAGTGACATAATTTCTTTATAGCTGAAGAAAACTCCACTGTGTACACATACCACATTTTCTTCATCCATACATCCATTGGTTCACTTCTGCAATACTTCTGTGCAGTCCGTTATGCACTATAGTTTTAGATGTACAACAATTTATACACTGGTTTGTTCCCAAGTACGCATAAAGCTGACCCAATGTTCTTTTTTCTATGTAGTTGTCTAAATAATACATAATATATACTTAAGAAAGTTTCCATTTTCTATATTTCCCAACTACAACTTTAAAAAATGAAAATTTTGTCAGGTTTGTATTTTGCATACTTAAGGTGAGAATAAAGTTTTAAGTAAACCTACAATGTTTTATCTAGAAAAAAATTAACTCTTTGAAAATACTTAATGAGCAACAAAGTTATATGCTCTCCACAGTAAGTAATTCTCAGCATCCATGACTCCACAAGGAAGAAACAATGCTTTTCTTCTTTTTGTTTATTTGTATGAGCATGGATAACTTATTTAGCAATACTTCTGAGTAGCTGGAATGAAAATTACTTTAGAAAAAGAAACAAGGAAGCCAAATCTATTGAGATGCTGCTTTGATAGCCCGCTTCTGGGTAGGATCAAGCTTCAGAGGCTCCCACTCTGCATGGGAAGATGACGTTTTTCAAGGGAAGAAAAAAGCTGCTTTGAAAACTAAAACTGTATATAGCAGGAAGAAAAAAAGAACAATTAAAAATTTGTTGGGGCAGATCAGGTCAGGGAATGAAACAGAAAAGAAGATACATGTAGTGACTACAAGTTAGTGCAAATTCCTAAGAGAAGTGGTTCGTGAGGACATTTGTTAAAATTTACATTCTACCAATTTTATTCTCAACTGTAGGTGAGTTGCACTATCCCCACCCCCACCCCCATTCCCTTCTCTTCTGGAAAGCAAGTCCTCCAGGGTCTGCTTCAGATCACATCCAGAACACAGAGTTACTTCCTTCTGTTTTACTAAAATAACGACAGTGCCCTCAATTCTCAAATTTGTCCTTGCTTTATTTGTAAAATAAACAAATAAAACGTGTAATGTATAACCTTAATTAGTAAACTTGTAATTACTGTTTAAACAAACTGTACTTTCAATGCATCAAAATGGAAGTTTTTTATGAAATCAAGTTTTGAACAAAACATCACTATGTTTCAATATCTAGTTATGCATTCTTTTGGAACATGTGTTGTATAATTTCAATTCTAGCTACCCTTTCTTCCATTCCTTTTGGGTGGAAAGGAACACATTCTTTTGAGGTCCCAAATTACCAAAAATATCCTACAGCACCTTACATTCACATCCCACTCAACCTCATTCCACCTTACCTTTGTCTCTCCGTATGACCATACATTTTGTTTTTGTTTTTGTTTTTGTTTTGAAGAAAGAGGGACAATGAGAGACAGAGAGAAAGAGAGAATCAATTTTACTTAGTTTTTCGTGTGGCTTTCGTTGCTCCAACACTTTGCTGTATACATGGTGCTGGGGTTTGAACCTGTGTCCTCGCACATGCCATGCATGTGCGCCATAACCGCTGAGCCACCACCCCAGTCCCTAGCCATAGTCTTTAAAAAGTCTGGAGAAAGCATCAGGCTAAGTCTTAGCTGAGGGGAAAATGCCAGCTTCCAGCCATACAGCACAGTAGGACTAATACAGATACCACCACTGACTCTTGAAGATAAAGGTTTTATTTTGGTTTGGTTTTTAATGGCACAGGGGATTGAACCCAGGAGCGTTCTGCCTCTGAGCTACGTGCTCTTTTAAATTTTGTTTTACGTAGGGTCTTGCTAAGTTGCCCAGACTGGGCTCAAACTTGCAATCCTCCTGCCTCATCTCGAAAATATTTGGGATTACAGGTATTTGCCACCTCAGCAAGATAATTTTTTATTTCAATTAAGATTTATATTATAGGGGGCTGGAGCAGTGGTGGCTCAGCAGTTACGGTGCTGCCTGGCATGCGCAAGTACACGAGTTCAAACCCCAGCACCACGTACACAACGAAGTGTCTAAGGAATGAAAATCACATGAAAAACTAAACAAAAATTGCTTCTCTCTCTCTCTCAGTCTCTCTCTCTCTCTCTCTCACACACACACACACACACAGTCCCCTCTTTCTTTAAAAAAAAAAAAAGATTTCTATTATAATTATAACCTGTTATAACTGATCATATAAAAAGCCATCTGAACTTAAAACGTAGTTAAAATTAGAAAATTAAGAGCTTTCCTTGCCTGGCACGCATGAGGTCCTAAGTCCCACTCTCAGAATTGCAAAACCAAACAAAAATGTCCTAGAAAACGGAGCTCTTCCTATAGGAACAAAAATTTCACTTGAAGATCATCATTTACAGGGAGTTGTAAATGTTTTAATTTATAGTTGAAAATTCATTGGGGCTGGAGCAGTGGCTCAGCGTTTTTGGCACTTGCCTGGCATGCACAAGGACCTGGGTTCAAACCCCAGCACCACGTACACAACCAAGTGTTGGAGCAACGAAGGCCATGTGAAAAACTAAATAAAGTTTCTCTCTTTCTCTGTCTCTCTCACTGTCCCTCTCTCTTTAAAAAAAAAAAGAAAGAAAGAAAAAAAAAAGAAAATTCAAAAAGTACACATGAATAGACTTAATCAGGATTTATGCTTACAGCTCTGTACTCTTCTTTGTAAACTTTAGAGTTTAAACTTCTCATAACCATTTGCTGCTGTCTTCTGGTGACAACTTTCATAAGAACAGATAAGTGTGACACAGACCCCTCATCTCATAATGCTGCTTTTCTTTAGAAAATGCAAATTGAAATGATTTAGGTAGGCAGGGTATAGCCTTCACTCTTTCTGCCCTGGTATCACTGAATGAGTCAATTTGAAGTTATATTTTTTATTCCATTTGTTTCTCTAACTCACAGTTATGAATATTAAACAATCCTCTTGGAAGTGGTGGAGCAATGCCTTCAGTGTGACCTGCTACATCTTCTAACTTCAGCTTTAGTTTTCCTTCTCTTTTTTTCCAGCCTACTTTCATCTTTTTATTTCATTCATGAGAAGAGAAAAGGACAAGAGGGCATGGATGTTGCTCCTTTATATCCCTGCTGTCTTTTATGCTGTAGAACACCAACCGCCCTCAAGCTACCCTCGTTTGAAGAAATCGTATCTGTTTGCAATATACTCCTGCCCCAAGACCTACAGTACGATCCAAGTCTTGTCTAACCACAGCAACAAAGAAAATGCCTTAGATTCATTATACATGAACTGTGACAGTCAACCTACAGGAAACACTAAA
Source organism: Aplodontia rufa (assembly GCA_004027875.1). NCBI lineage: Eukaryota > Metazoa > Chordata > Mammalia > Rodentia > Aplodontiidae > Aplodontia > Aplodontia rufa. The sequence goes on along the minus strand of PVKS010030391.1, from coordinate 18,244 downwards.
GATTTTTCTTTGTCTTCCTCTAATAAAATTTCTTGTTTTAAGATCAAAAGACCCCCCTGTAAATTTTTATATAGCCAATGAATGATTTTTAAAATACCACTTTTCTTCCTCCTAGTCTAAAAAGGGGCAAAGAACCAGATAGTAGCCTGGAGTCTTAGCAGAGGGGAACATGAAGAACTGGGAGACCATGAGATTAAGTCTCTTCCAAAGTAATAGTATCACTGGGATAGTATTACTAGGACAGCATTGCTACCCTTTTTTCTTTTTGGCAACCACTTGTGGTATTCCATAAATAACTGGCCCGCTAGGGAAGGAGTCACATACCTCTTGTGTGCCAAGTCGGCCTAACAGTCTGCTCAATCGTATCTGATGCATCTGTCAGACTTAACTCAGGGATTGATTTTCCTTACAGTGTGTAAAAATATAGTAGGAAAATGGGAGAACGTTGAGAATGTAAAATAGTTCTGGGTTTTGGGTTTGTTATTGCTTTAACTCTATCATTGTTCAAAATCTGCCATAAATAGTACTGGGTTTTTGTTGTTGTTTTATTGTTTCAGCTTTATGTATGTTTAAGTTCTGCCATGGAGAGGCTGAAGCGGTAGTTTAGCAGTTGGAGCGCTTGCCTGGCATACACAAGGACCTGGAGTCAAACCCCAGCACCATATGCACAACTAAGTGTCAGGGAAACAAAAACCAGATGAAGAAATAAAATTGATTCTCTCTCTTTCCTTCTCTCTCCCTCTTAAAAAAGAAAAAGAAAGAAAAAGAAACCCTGCCACAGAAATGCTTATAATTAGAGGATCAATGTGCTTTCACAGAATATTAGTCCCATGAAACACTCCATGAAATGAAAATTCTTCAGTCACATAAACTTGGGAAATTGCACAATTATATCTCCCTCATGGAAATTCAGGAGAGTAACTTACAGTTTCAGAGAAGTCTCATAAGAAAAAAAAAGGCTTAATTTTATTAACTCGTGGTTACCCAAAATGAATTGACCTCTGAATACTGTTCTTTCACATACCACTTAGCATCAAGCTAATGTTCAAACGATATACTTTGGGAAATACTGACTTTACCGAAGCATTGCCAGCAGGTTTTGTCGTTGACTATTTCAGGATAAGAGTTATTTGTCTTTATGTGTGTGTGTGCCCATGTGTATATGTTTGTAAACTCATAAAAACAATCTGAGCTGGTAATTCCCAACCACAGATGATCTCAAATCTGGGCTAGTGTTTCCCAAATACAGATGATCTTTTCTTCCTAGGGACAGTTGGCAGTGTCTGAAGATACTTCTGGTTATCTCAGCTTGGGAGTTGCTATTAGCAGTTAGTGGGTAGAGACCAGGACAGTGCAAAACATTCCACAATGGGTAGGAAAGCTCCCTGCAACAAAGAATTATCTGCTCTCTATGCCAATAGTGCCAAGATTTTGAAATTCTAATCTACACAGTGATTAACTCTAAAGAGTAAGATTGGAGGAAGGGAGTTAAGAGATGGTTTCACTTGTGATTTTGTACAAGTATGCTTTAATGATGTTTATAATTAAAAATATAATCAAGGGACTGGAGCAGTGGATCACCAGTTACAATGCTTGCCTGGCATGCACAAGGACCCAGCACCACATACACAACTAAGTATCAGAGAAACAAAAAACAGATGAAAAAAATAAATAAAATTGACTCTCTCTCTCTGATTCACTCTGTCTCTCTCTAAAAAATTAGGTAAAATAAATAAAATATAGTAAAAAGTATAATTAAGCAGAGTAAAAAAAATACTTTATATAAAATACTTTATATAAAAGTTTTCAAAATATACTAAATACTATTTTTAAATTATCCAGATATAATTGCTATTAAAATTATGGTAGAAATACTACAAAATAAATGCACATTCTAACTTCACATCTCATCCCAGATTTCTAGAAATAGAAAAATGATATTAATAAACCCACAACAGCCTAGAACAACAATAAGGGAGTTAGTCCAGAAAGCATGTAATATCTCCGAAATATGGGTGGCAAAGGAGATACTGAAGAAGGAAATTAGGACCCAAACTGAGTAGGAAGAGTCATTCAGAAGCAGTTCAAAGAGGGCTTCAAGAGTACAGGAGTGGTGGCTCAGCAGTTAGAGCACTTGCCTGGCAGGGGCAAGGTACCACACACACAATTAGGTGTCAGAAAGCCAAAAACCAGATGAAAAAAAAAACAAATAAAATTGATTTCTCTCTTTCACTCTCTCTCTTTAAAAAAAAGGTAGGGGTTCTTCAAGACAGAGGTGAGTTACGTGGAAAACTGGAGGAGGCCTGGAGAAAACCACTAGGTAATAATTTGGGAATCCACAGAAAATCATCTGGGCAGGTCTGCCCCTATTGTCTATGGTGGAGCAGCACAAGACTCAGGCCCCACACGAGAGTGATGGTAGTAGAGACAGATGTTTTTTTGCCCAGTGAAGATGGCAACTCTGAAAGTGTGAGGCGGTCCCACGAGTACAGTGTGCCACTCCTCAAACCACACCAGCTCTCCTCTACAATCACCAGAGGCAAGTTGAGAATTAGAAAAAGAAAGCTCACAGCATTCATGGAACAAGAAAGAATAAAAATAAGATTAAAAATATGTATACAACAGTGAACAGTGTGGTAGCGTATGTCTGTAATCCCAGCAGCTCAGGAGACTGAGGCAGGAAGATCACAAGTTCAAGGCCAACCTCAGCAACTTCATGAGGCCCTAAGCAACTGAGCAAGACCCTGTATCAAAATTAAAAGAAAAGAAAATTTTTAAAAAGGGACTAGAAATATCCATCCACATATATCTCAAGTTTTTGAGAAAAACCAATTCTAGGCCTCACAATGACAGGAGCAAAATAAATTCACTTCAGAGGGATATACCTTCACCACAGGCTATTAATGATGAAGTCTTCATTCTGATGAAATACAAGATACCACTTAAAAAGGTATGGTTTTAAATATAATATACTGGAACTGGAGAGGTGGCTCAGCAATAATTCACTTGCCTGGCATGCACAAGGATCTAGGTTCAGCACCACATACACAACTAAAGTGGAGGAAAAACAAAATCCAGATGAAAAATAAAATTAACTCTCTCTTTCCCTCTCTCTCTTTATCTCTCTCTCTCTTTTTAAAGAGAGAGAGAGGGACAGTGAGAGAGAGAGAGAGAGAGAGATTCAATTTTAGTTTTTCATGTGACTTTCATTGCTCCAATACTTTGTTGTGTACGTGGTGCTGGGGCTTGAACCCATGTCCTCGTGCATGATAAGCAAGCACTGTAACCCCTGAGCCACCACTCCAGCCCCACTCTCTCTTTAAAACATAAATAAAAAACTCTCACTTAGAATCAAAGAAATTCAACTTAAGACCAAGAAAAACAACATTTTTTAAAAATAAATAAATTTAATATACTTACAGTTGTGCTAGGTAAGGTAAAGACATTTTAGAAGTACCCTAACCAGCTTTCCTTGGTAATGTTTTTTCTTTGTATAAAAATTACAAGCAATAAAATCTATGTTTAAAGAAATCAAAAAGGAATTATCCAAATAAACATAAAATAGAAATAATGAAAAAATGTATTGTGGCTGACGGTGGTGGACCACAGCTGTAATCCCAACTGCTCAGAAAGCTGAGGCAGGAGGATTGCAAGTTCAAAGCCAACCTCAGTAACTTAGCAAGGCCCTGAGCAACTTGGTAAGACCTAGTCTCAAAATTTAAAAATTAAAATTAAGGGGGCTAGCAATGTGGCTCAGTGATTAAGCACTCCTGGTTTCAGTCCCTGGTACAAAAAAGAAAAATATTGTGTCATAGTTTAGTTGACAGTATTTTTGTTTTCATAGTGATGAAAAATAATGGCATCTTATGTTCTATAATATCATAGATATAAAATTCATAGTCTAAGTATTAGCAAACTAAGTCCATCAATATATATAATCTCATGCTAAATTGGGTTTAATCCCAAAAATGTAAAATTATTTTGACCTAAAATCAATTAATATAATTCATCATATTAAAAGATTAAGAAAGATAATATCTGTGTGTGTGTGTGCACCTGTGTGTGCACTCGTATGTATGTGTGTGTTGATGTGATGCTAGGGATTGAATTTAGGGCTTTGCACAAGCAAAGTAAGCATTCTACCATTAAGCTACATCTCCAGTCCAAGGAAACAGCATTTAATCTTTTACCAAAATGCAGAAAAAATGTTTCGATAAAATTTAACATTGCAAACTAAAAATGAAGAGTTTCTTTAACCTACAAAGAATATTCACAAATAAGCAAACAAGTTATTGCAAACATTATGCATAATACTCTTGAAACCTTTCCCTTTGCAATCAGAAGTAAGATAAACATGTCTGCTATCATCCCTCCAATTCAACATTGTATAAGGATACTAGCCAGCATAGCAAGGGACAAAAAAGTAAAATAAAATAGAAATTAATAATTAATTGCTCAAAAATGAAGACACAAAATTGTTGTTATTTACACTTGCTATAATTATCAAGTCGAAAATCCAAAAATCCACATAATTTTAGATTTGGAGCGTTTACAGCAGAATTTCTGAAAAGGAAATCAGTTTGTAAAAATAGATTGCAATATTCCTAAATGCCTTCAACAAATATTTATAACAGCATTAAGCAAGCCAAGTCCCTAAGAACACAAAATTGTATGAGACTTTTATGGAGAAAAATTATAAGACTATATTAAAGGATATAAAGGAAGAACTAATTAAATAATGAGATATACCATGTTCGTTGAGTAGAACACTCAATATTTGGGGCTGGAGTGGTTGCTCAATAGTTGGAGCACTTGCATGGCATGTGCAAGGACCTGGGTTCAAACCCCAGCACCACATATACAACTAAGTGTTGGAGAAACGAAGACCAGATGAAAAACTAAATAAAGTTGATGGTTTCTTTCTTGCTCTCTCTCAAAAGAAAAAAATCAGTATTTAAAGATGTAAATTTTCCACAATTAACTTATAGATTCAATAAAAACCAATTAAATTTCAATTTATTTTTTGTGAATTGTGTGTGTGTGTGTGTGTTGCTGAGGATTGAACCCAGGGCCTGGCACTTGCTAGGGAAACACTATACCTCTGAGCTACATTCTCAGTTTTATTGTTGTAAACCTTGACAAATTGATTCTAAAATTTATATAGAAATATGTAGAACCACTTAGAGCCATGACATTCTTTAAAAAGAACAAAGTAGGCTGGAGCGGTGGCTTGGTGGTTACAGCGCTTGCTTGGCGTGCACAAGTGTTGGGGTTTTTAGCCTCTCGTGTTCCCCCTGACCCGCAGGCGAGAAGGAGAGAAGCACCCAACCAAGGCGGCCAAGAGAGGCAAGGGTCCGAGGACCGCCGTTCCCAGCCCTTCCTAAGAAGGACAAACAGACCCGTCAGGGAGACCAGTCGCAGCTGGAACTCGGTTATTGAGGAAGTGCATGCGGTTATAAAGAGTATGGGGACCAATGAAAGGAAAAGTCAGCAAGGGGCGGAGAGCCCATGCAAGTGGCAGTTATTTAACCTATCCCATCAGGCAGTCCGAAGGCATCAGGACCTCAAGGTGACGCCCCTGAGTAGAGTGTCAGGAGCCATTTTGGTCCTCAGGAGGTGGTTTTCAGCAAATGAGTTCCTCTTTCTGATGTAACACTCTCAATGCTTTGCATGAAGCCCAGCACGCAAGTACACAGGTTCAAACCCCAGCAGCCACGTACACAGCTAAGTGTCAGAGCAATGAAAGCCATGTGAAAAACTCAATGAAAATCGATTCTCTCCCTCTCTCTCTCTCTCACTGTCCTCTCTTTTAAAAAAATAAAATAAATAAATAAATAAAAATAACAAAGTAGGGGCTGGAGTGGTGGCTCGCCAGTTACAGCGCTTGCTTGGCAAGCACAAGGATGCAAGTTCAAACCCCAGCACCACATACACAACAAAGTCTCGGAGCAACGAGGGCTACATGAAAAACTAAATAAAATTGAGTCTCTCTTTCTCTCATTCTCTCTCTGTCTCTCTCTCTCACACTGTCCCTCTCTCTTTGAAAAATAAAAATAAAAATAAAAAAACAAAGTAGGCTTGTTTTACTAAATAACAAGACTTCCTACAAAATGATAATAATTAAGGAAATGTAACCGGGTACAGTGATGCACACCTATAATCCCAGTGACTCAGGAGGCTGAGGTAAGAAGATCATGAGTTCAAAGCCAGCCTCAGCAACTTAGCAGGGCCCTAAGAAACTTAGCAAGACTCAGTCTCAAAATAAAATATAAAAAAGATCTGGGACTATGGCTCAGTGCTTAAGCATCCCTGGGTTCAATCCTTGGTACCAAAAAGAAGAAAAAGAAAGAAAGAAAAGAAAAGAAAGTATTGCAACAAGAATGGAAAAACAGAACAATGAACAGAATAAATCTCATACCTCAAACATATTCTACATATATTTGGACATTTGGATTTGAATCACTCCAGATCATTGTGGAAATTATAGTTTTTCAATAAACGGTGGTAAGCCTAGTGAGTAAACATAAGGAAAAAAGTAAAGTTGTATCCCTACCTCACACCATCCACAAAAATCAATTTCAGGAGTACTAAAATCCTAATCATAATGAATAAACCAAAATGCTCTAAGAAGTCAGGAGAACACATTCATAACTTTGGAATAGGGAATGATTTCATTACAAAGACAAGAAGAAAATTAACTATAAAGAAAAATATTAGCAAGTTAGATCATATTAAAATTAGCAACTTTGGGCACAGGGGCACATGCCTGTAATCCCAACAATTCAGGAAGCTGAGGCAGGAGGACCACAAGTTGGGCAACCTAGTGAGACCTTGTCTCAAAATAAAAATATAGAGGGCTAGTTGGGGATGTAACCCAGTGGTAAAGTGCCTCTGGGTTCAAGCTCCAATACACACACACACACACACACACACACACACACACATACACACGTACACACAAAGAGAGAAGAAAACAAACCCTAACAACTCTTGTTCATCAAATGCCACCATAAAATGTTAAAATACTGCCACAGAATAGGCTAAGGTATTTGGAGGAGATACAACTAAAAAAGCATTTATATTCAGAAAATATAAGCAATTGCTAAAAATTCATTCTACAAAGGAGCAAGACAATTGAATATTCCACAAAGTGTTTCCCTTAAGACTATTTATTAGTTGCACAGAGGATAGCAGTTACTATATAGTGGAAAAACTAGACAACACTTTAATTGTGTGACCAAAATTTACATCAATGGGGGACTGATAACATAATGTGCCTCCACATTTCAAATCTTGAGAGGAAAACAATTCCACACATGTAGCAGTCTGGCCTGCGATGCATAACCTGAACCAAATCCTAAAGAAACTGCCAATCGTTCTCACCCAGGGTTCAATAACAGAATTAAGTCTCACAGAAAAGGACCTGAGTGACTATTTTCTCAATCCTCCATTCTAGACCACTCTAGATGCACAGGAGAGAAATTAGTTCATTCTATACAATTAATGCTCCAGACCTGAATTCTCTTCAGGAACCCCAATTAAGAAGAGACATCTCAGATAAATTCAAATTCAGGCATTTTATTGTAAATAATTAGCCATGTTCTTCAAATATGTTAATTTCAAGAATGACAGAAAAATATTGAGAAACAAGGAGCTAGGATACCCAAATGCTATATGTGGTCCTAGACTGGATTCTTTCCTGAAGAAAAAAATATATATATAAAAGAGCTAGGTGCTGTAGTTCATGTCTATAATGCCAGTAACTCAAGAGGCTGAGGCTGGAGGACTGCAAGTTTGAGGTTAGCCTCAGCAATAATTTTAAAAAAGAACTGGGGATGTAGTTCACTAGTAAAGTACCACCTAGGTTCAATCCTCAGTACAAAAATAAATAAATAAACACACAAACACACACACAAACATATGACAATATTGGGTCAGTTTATAAAATTATAATATTATAGACAACAGATTAAAGTACTATATTTATTTGAATTTCTTTCATTTGATAGCTGAATTGTTATCATATAAATAGGATATTATTGTTCACAGTAAATATGTGCTGAAATATTAAGATATGAAAGGGGTGTGTTGTAAGTAACCTACTATCAAATAATGAAGAAAATAATTACACACGAAAACACACACACATACAAAATCAGCTATATTCTTAAGAAGACAGTATTAACAGGGGCTGGAGCAGTAGCTCAGCAGTTATAGCACTTTTCTGGCATGCACAAGGACCCAGGTTCAAACCCCAGCACCACATACACAACTAAGTGTCAGAGAAACAAAGGCCAGATGAAAAAATAAATAAAATTGATTCTTTCTATCACTCTGTCCCTCACTTAAAAAAAAAATAGACAGCAAAGATATTCAACTCTTCCATTTATCTTGGAAATGCAAATTAAAGCAACATATAACTTTACACCTATAATAAGAGTGAATGTTAGAAAGCCAGATAATACCAAATGTTGTTAAGGATGTGAAGAAAGGGGAGTCACGTGCACTGCCAGTAAGAGTACAGACTAGCAGAGAAATTCTAGAGAACAAACTGATAATACTTGGAAACACATACTTTGATTCATTAAAAAATTCAAATATATCAACCGTTCCAATGTATCTAAAAGGACTGACTTCTCCAGTTAAAAGACAAAAAAAAAAAAAAAAGAAAAGAAACAACTCAAATGTCTACTAACATTTAATTGAAAAATAAATCCAAATAAATTACTATTGTAATATTGTACAATAATGAAAATGAATTAATTACAGCTATGCACATTAATGTGCTAAGCACAATAATCTTAAAGACACTTGAAGGAAAAAACAAGCCATAAGAGTGCAACAAGTACTAGTCCATGTATATAAAGTTCAAAGACAGGCAAAAGCAAACAATATATTGTTTATTATATATATTTGTGCAATAAACCTTGAATAAAAATGAGGAAATGGTAAAGATAAAATCCAATATAATTGTACTTTAAGGTAGAATGCAAAAGGAGCTTCATAGATATTAGTAGCCTTCTATTTCATAAGCTGAGTGATAGTTTTGCAGAAATTTATTTAATTGCTATTATCATTTAAATTGCACATTCATGCTGTATTCTCTTAGTAAGTGTTGTTCATAGTAAATAGCTCAAATAAAAGCAATACTTTCGGAGGTATATAGTGCAAGTGTTATTCTGATGAAGGGACCTGGAGTGGTGCTCAGGGGTTAGAGCACTTATCTGGCATGCGTGAGGATCCATGTTCAAATCCCTCCACCACATACAAAACTAAGTGTCAGAGAAACAAAGGCCAGATGAAAAATAAACAGAATTGATTCTCTATCGCTCTCTCCCTCTTTTTCTCTTAAAAAAAAAAGATTTGATGAAGATTGAAATCCATCAGTATATTCAACTGCAATGTACCAACTAAAAAATATGTGAAAACCCTGGGTCTCAATGACAGTCAAACCTGAAAGACTGTCATTACAAGCTGGACAGTAACAGTCACTGGCCTAAAAATGGTACAGAGATCTTTAAATTCACAGAGATCTTTAAAACTCTCCACCACAATAGCGAATGGACCAAGGTTCCCTATGTCCAGGCCTCCACTCCAGGTCTGGTACCTCTGTTCCAGACCTTCTCTCTACCCAAATTGCTTAACTTTTCATTCTTCTATTCTATGAAAAAAACCCTCAAGGGATCCCTCTCCTGGGACCCTCCCATTTTGGGGGTTCTGCTTCCTTTGTATTTCTCTAAATCCTTTTACTTTGCTCTGTCCAACCCTGCATCCATGGATTTCATTCCTCAGAGTTACAAAACAGAACCTACCCAGTCACACTTTGTATTACATTTATAGAAATTCCCCCGAGATCTTCAGAGGCATGATTTCTCCCCCATGTACACCATATTCAGTCACCTGCCAACCACCACCATCATGAACCTCTGGACTGCCCTGATGCACGAGATGCCTAGAGTCTATTAAGCACCAGGTGGTCATGGAAATATGACCCTCCATGCAGCTGCCTCCCAAATTGTACTAAGGCCCCTTATTGATCCTATGGAGAGTTTCCCTGATTGCCAAAGCCAAGGTCCCACTGCCAGCATGAAGAAGGCAGAACGGTCATTGTCCTTTCCCCCCAGCAGCAGTCAAGAACCTCTTCAGAGGGGAATTGGGGCAGGAGATAGATGTTCTGTAGGCAAAAGAAAAATGGAGAACTTGGAGAATGGGATCCCACCACCCCAGACTAAAACCTTAGGCTAAAGCCTTTTTGTTTTTGGCTGCCTGAATGGAAGGCCTCACTCGCACATTGATGACCAATTCCTATTTTTGGCAGGAACACCCTAACCAAATTCAATGCCTTCATTGTTTTAATTCTAACCCCATGTCAGCTTTCCTCCCTGAAGTGTTAACCACAGTGTGGGGTATCTCCAAGTCCACTGTGACCACCCACCACAAATTTCCCTACAAGACCCTGTCTCCAGCTAAAGCAAGTTATACCCTATCATCTCTCTGGCTGCTTCAATTATAACCAGGGAAACTTCTTCCTAGGCAGGAACAATACTTATGTCAGTTCACTAACTGGATAAACGCTTGATATCATCGACCCAACTCACTATATCTCATTAGAGTCTGGAATGATGGGTATGGAAAATTATCAGAAACCACTCATGTGAGCCAGACAGCAAACCCCCTACTCACTGTTTCAAAATCTACTGACTTGGGCCCTTATCAGAAGAATTACACCTTACCAAAACCTCTGTTTTAACCAGAAAATTTTCACCTTGGCCCCCTTCCCTCATTCCCTCTATAGCTACCTCAGGCCATAAGCAGGTGGGTCCCAGACTCCACTCGGCCCCGCTCTGCAGATTCCTCCCAAATAAACCTGTGTCACTGTTGAAAAAAAAGGTGGGGGAAAAAAGATCTAACAACATAGATAGTGGATACTCAAGTGTCTTACGTTTTCTCTGCCCTGTTCTGTGTATCTGAATATTAAATAATAAAGGAGATATTATTAGGAAATCTCTCCTAGAGATCTACAGATCAAGATGATGGATTTGGATCAAGAAAGAGAAGCAAGGGCTCTGGGAAATGGGAGGAAGGAGATAGTGGGATGCGGAGGGTGGGGATATTGACCAAATTGTATTACTGTATTTTGTGCATTTATGAATGTGTGACAACAAATCCCATCATTATGTACAACTATAATGCACCAATAAAAAATAAGAAAAAAGATTTAGATGATTTATACTTTGCACCGTTTCATGTAAAACCTTTCACTGACAAAACAGAAAATACATGAGCACTTACAGACCAATAAGAAAATCTTCAAAATTTGAAAAGTAGACAAAATGAAAACTGAATTTGTGTATTACGTGAAATAAAACATCATAATGATAGCCAAATGTATATATGACTGTTTGAAAATCATAAAGGCCCTTTCCAATAACCAGAAGAAATTAAATCATCAATTAGAAACTATTCGGATACAAATCCTAGCAGTACCATATATCAGAACTTGCAATCTTAAATCCTTGTGAAGACACAACCACACTTTATGGACTTTCAAAGAATTTACCTGTTACATTGAGAGTCATCAAGTAACTAATAATCCCAATGATTAGAAAATTTACCTTAGAATTGCTGTCATTTATTGCTTTTAAACACTGCTTTCCTACTGTCCTCTTTTTTTCGTATTGTTCTTTTGTAATTTTATCTTATTAATTATTTATTTGTTTGTTTTTTTATCACTGGGTATTGAACCCACAGGAGCTTTACCACTGAGCTAGGCATCCAGCCCCTTTTGTTGTTGTAAGTTGCTGAGAAGCTGGCCTTGAACCTGTGAGCCTGCCTCCTCAGCCTCCCAACTTGCTGGGATGACAGGCTTGTGACATTGGATCTAGACTTTATCCTATTTTTAACAACTGATGAAGAGAATAGAGGTGTTCACTGTCCTGCTCTTGAAAATATTATGTATGTTTGAATCTTTAAAAATAAAAATTTCAGGAAAAAATAAAATATTAAATGTGTTAATTAAATTGAATTTAAAAGCATATGGCCCTGCCGGGCATGGTGGCACATGTCTATAATCCCAGCAGCTCAGGAGGCTGAGGCAGGAGGATGACAATTCAGCCTCAGCAACTTAATAAGACCCTAACTAAGACCTGTAAAATATAAAAAAGGCTGGAGATATGGCTCAGTGGTTAAGCACCACAGGGTTCAATCCCTGGTACAAAAAAATAAATAAATAAAAGTTTACAAAATCGATTAAAAGTGGGACTGAGCAGTGGCTCAGTGATTACCGCACTTGCCTGTCATGCTTGAGGACATTGGGTCAAACCCCAGCACTGTGTACACAACAAATTGTCAGAGAAATGAAAGCCACATGAAAAACTAAAAATTGATTCTTTCTCTCTCTCTCTCTCACTGTTATTCTCTCTTAAAAAAAAAAAAAAAGTGTATCACCCTGTGGATATTAAATGAAAAAACCACCTGAGCATTATTTGAGTATATACTCAAATATAATCCTCAGAACTTTAAGGAAAATTATATTTAGGCTTGAAATAATAGAGCGATCTTAATTAAATAGGACATGAATTGCAAAAACATAAAGGAAAATATTGGTAAATGCTGATAAATGTAATTACATAAATGTGGAAATCTGCAGGATGAAAAACAATCTAAAGTAAATTAAAAGACAAATGGAAAGGGATAAACTGGAGAAATCACAAAACAGGCAAATCTACATGAGAAAAAAACTTTAAAAGTTATTGATGGAACATAAAAAGAAGCATGAACAAATGTGTGGACAGACCATGTCCTTGGTTTTTGTTATTGTTTGTTTTTTTAAGAGAGAGGGACCGAGAGAGAGAGAGAGAGAGAGAGAGAGAATCTATTTTATTTAGTTTTTCATGTGGCTTTCGTTGCTCTGACACTTTGCTGTGTATGGGGTGCTGGGGCTCGAACCCATGTCTCTGTGCATGCCAGGCAAGTGCTGTAACCACAGAGCCACCACTCCAGCCCCAGATCATGTTCTTGGATGTTAATATTGAACTCCAAGAAGAGGGCTAATTCTCCCAAAATTAATAGTTCAATAAAAAGAAATGCTAAAACAGAATTAACAGACATCTTTGAAGAGAATAAGCCAAAATTCATTTAAGAAAATACAGAAGCAGAAATAGAAATTTAAAAGGAAACACAGAGATGAGAAGGAAGACTGGTCCTACTTGATATTCTGAGTTGGGGGGCGGGGAATGTTGTATTTATACATGCAAAAACATACGGCTCACGGCTCAGTAGAACAGAAAACAAAGTCCAGAAAAAAACGTTAAGAAATTTAGTATATGATAACAGTGGATTTTTAAGTCAGTAGATAAAAAATGAGCTAAGGAGTCAACCAAGTATTTTTGCAAGGGATAGGGAGGAGGAGAATAAGTCGTAATTTATTTTTCATATTCTAGTCCAAAATTGGTTGCGGATAATTCAGAGGTTTAAAAGGAAGAAACGAAGCCATAAAGAATGATAAGAACCTAAATATAAGTGATAAAAACCCAGTGGAGGGGCTGTCAGGGTGGGTCAGTGGTTACGGCTCTCATTGTCCCTCTCTCCTTAGGAAAAAAATTTTTTTTCTCATTATTTGTAGAATAAGAAAGGTCTTTATATTTTACAAAACCCAGAAGTCATTAAATTAATGAGCTTGATAATATAGAAATCTTAAAACTTATTCATGAGGAAAATACATCTCTATGACAAACTGGGAAAAATATTTATAATTCATCTTAGTGGAAAAGGATAAATTTTATAACACAATAAGAAAAAGAAAATCTGCAAGAAAAATGGCAAAGAATATCAATAGTTTATATTAAAATAAATACAAATGACTCTTAAACACATGGAAAGATATTTATTCTTTCATTATGAGAGGAACACAAATTAGAACTATGCCAAGAAGGGGCTGGAGTGGTGGCTCAGTGGTTGGAGCACTTGCCTAACATGTGCAAGGACCAGGGATCATACCCCAGCACCTCATACACAATGAAGGAGCGTTGAAGCTACATGAAAAACTAAATAAAATTGATTCCTTCTCTTCCCCCACCCTCTCTCGCTGCACCTCTCTCCCTTAAATTTAAAAAAAAAAATATGCTGAGGCCAGCATGATGGTGCACACCTGTAATCCCAGCAACTCAGGAGGCTGAAGCAGGAGGATCACAGGTTCAAAGCTAGCCTTGGCAATGTAGCGAGGTCCTAAGCAACTTAGAAAAACCTTTTCTCAAAATAAAAGGGCTGGGGATATGGCTCAGTGGCTAAATGCCTGTGGATTCAATCCCTGGTAATAAATAAATAAATACATACATATATACAAACTATGCTGAGATAAAATATTTCACCTATTTGGCAAATATTCAAAAACTTGTCACACTGTTGGAGATAGTATGAGGAAGCAGCACTCTCAAATATGAGTGGGGGAATGTTACAAAACTGTCAGTATACAGGGCAATTTAGTACCATCCAAATTACGAGTACATATCTTTTTTAATTCTACGAATAGATCCATGTACAAGGACATCTGTAAGAGATTACTAATTACATCATTTTTTCTAATAACAAATATTTGAAAACAAGCCAAATGTCCCCAGAAAAAGACTAGTAAAATAAATTATAGTGGGGATAGAGTGATGGTTCAACGGTTACAATGCTTGCCTGGCATGAGCAAGGACCTAGGTTCAAACCCCAGCACCACGTACACAACTAAGTGTTGGAGCAACGAAAGCCACATGAAAAGCTGAATAAAATTGATTCTCTCTCTCTCTCTCTCTCTCTCTCTCCTGGTATCTCTCTCTTAAAAAAGAAAAGAAAATAAAAGAAATTGTAGTGCAATTTTTTATATGGGGGTCTCACTATGTTACCCGGGCTGGCCTAACTCCTAAGCTCAAGCAGTCCTTCTGCCTCAGCCTCCAGAGTAGCTGGTACTATAGATGAGACCCCTGCACCTGCCTCCAAAGACCTTATACTGCCATAAAAACAAAAGGCAATTCTTTACATACTGGTGTGGTCTAATCCTTAAGATTATTTTTGAAGTAAAGCAAAGTTGAAAACTATGTGCATAGATTACAACTATTTGGAAATATGCTTGGGTATGCATAGACTATCTGTAGATGTATGCAAAAGGAAAAACAATAGATGTCATAGGATGATTCTCAAAAGGACAGAGTGCCTGGGGGACAGGGTTAGGGGAACAGGGAGACTTTTTAAATATAATGCCATATGAATGTTGTTAAAATAATATTAAATTTTAAGACACATTATGTTCACATTTTTATAAAGTTCTAGAAAAAAGAAAATCACAAATAGAAAACATGTGCAGAACATATTATACAAAAGGATTATTGTTCAAATACATAAAGAATCACTATGAATCAATTAAAATGGCATACCATCAGTGTAAAACCTTATGGAAAAAAATGTAACCCATTTATTTCATTACAGAAGAAGTATAATATACCAACTAAATAGTGAAAATATGTTGCATCTCACGAATAATCAGGAAGGAAAATGAAAATTAAACTAACAAAGAAATATTTTTTATTCATCACATTAGCACAAAGTTGTCATTTATGTGGAAAATAAATACATTTACATACTTTTGGTGGGAGTGAAAATTCATACATTTGCTTGGAAACAACAAGAAACACGGGAGTTGATAGTAACTAGGAAAGTTTAGAAATGTATATCAACCTTTTTTTTTTAACTTTTGTTTACATATTTATTTTTGTACTAGGGATTGAACTCAGGTGCACGCTACCACTGAGATACATCCCTGGTTCTTTGTTAGTTTTTATTCAGAGACAAGATCTCACTAAATTGTTAAGGATCTCGCTAAGTTGCTGAGGCTAGCCTCAAAATTGCAATCCTCCTGCCCCCCAAATTGCTGGGATTACAGGCATGTGCCACTGTGCCCAGCTACATCAGCATTTTAAATGAGTATAATCTTTGGCTCCTAACAATTCCACATTTAGGAATTTATTCCAAGGATATAATTCAATAATCAAACAAAGCAGCATATGCAAGTTTTTAATTGTTGTTTCAACCATTCTAAAATATTTAGCTGCAATTATATGTGAGATTTTTAGTAATTTTGACCTTCTTCTTAATGCTGTTTGAGATTTCACAATAAGCAAGCTTCATTTTATACAGAAAACCAACTGTTTTCATTTATTAGAACAATTACAACACAGACAGACCACATGTAATAAATTCAATGGGACCTCGAAGAAGCGCTTCATCAATTAATAAAATGTATTGAATACAAATGGCAGGCATAGTTCTAAGCACAGGAAATTCTTTTGCAAATACAGAAGACCTGAAGAAGATTACGTATTCTCATTAGAAAAAAATACATATAGACTAAATAGTAAGCAAGAAAACTTGAGCTATTAAAGAAAATAAACTGGAGTAATATGATACAGGGTGGGAGTGGGGTGCTGCCTTATCACAGTATCTCTTGGGAAACCACATTTTTATGATATTAAACTTCATATAAAGATGGGGGAATCAATCCCCAGCACAGAAAAAAAAAAGTGAGGGATATTTCAAATGAAAAGAATAATGGGGGCAAAAGCCTTGAAAAGAATAAGCCTAGGGGCTGGAGCGGTAGCTCAGCGGTTTCGGCGCTTGCCTGGCAAGCACGAGGACCCGGGTTCAAACCCCAGCACCACGTACACAACAAAGTGTTGGAGTAACCAAGGCCATGTGAAAAACTCAATAAAGTTGTTTCTCTCTTTCTCTGTCTCTCTCACTGTCCCTCTCTCTTTATAAAAAAAAAAATTAAAGAATAAGCCTAGAATGTTGGGGAGGGAATGAAACCCAGAGACCTGAGCAGAGAGAAGAAGGGAAGAAGTGGACAGAGACAATGGCCTGGGATATGCAGGAGCCAGAACGTGCAGGCCTTGGTTAGGATTTTATTCTGGTCGCAATGGTAAGCTGTTTTAGTCAGATTTTCATCCCTGTTACCAAAAGACCTGACAAGAACGACGTAGTGGAGGAAAAGTTTATTTTGGCTCACGGTATCAGAGGTGCAGTCCATGTTTGGTCCACTCTGTAGCCTGATGTTGGGCCTGAGTGAGTCCCAACATCATGGGTGTGGCAGAGGAAAACTGCTCAGTTCAAGACAACCAGGAAGCAGAGAGAGGTCCAAGAAGCCAGGAATAATATAATCCCCAAGGGGCGCCCATGACCTTCTTCCTCCAGCCCTACCTACCTGCCTGTAGTTACCACTGATTAATTCACTCAAAGTATTAATCCATCAAAGTTATTAAGTCACTCAGTAGGTTCCAGCTCCCAGATTCTAATGTCACCTCTGAACATTCCTGCATCGCGTCTCACATGAGCTTTCTGGGTGACACCCCAAATCCATAACAGAAGGTTTATGTTAGTGAGCTCAGGGATCGTGTTTTGACTTTGGAAATGTCTCTTCATTTGCTATGTAGAGGATGGATAGCATAAGAAAGAGTGGAGATGTCTATGACATCTCTTTTAGCCAACTGTTGGAGATTTGAATCAGAATTGTAGCAGAGGAAATGGTGAGAAGAGATTGAATTCAAGATCTATTTCAAAATTAATGCTATTTGGAGGATGAAGAGAGAAATTAAGGATAACTATGTAGGTTTGGGATGCAAATAGCTGTTAGACAATGGGACATTTTATTGTCATGGCAAAGCCTGAGAGAGTTGGAGTGAGACAAAGTACATAATTCTCTTCTGGACCCAAGGAGTTTGAGATATCCAAAAGGAAATGTGCTGGCCTATGAGCCTGAAGCACAGTCAAGATGTCCTGGCTCCAGCTGGAGCAGCAGCTCAGCAGTTATGGCGCTTGCCTGGCATGTGCGAGTACACGAGTTCAAACCCCAGCACCGTGTACACAACGAAGTGCGGAATGAAAGTCACATGAAAAATTAAATAAAGATTGCTTCTCTCTTTCTCTTTCTCTCTCTGTCCCCTCTTTCTTTAAAAAAAGGGGGGGCTGGATATGTGACTCAGTGGGTTCAATTTCTGGAATCTAATAATAATAATAATAATAACAATAAATAAAATGGGCCAGGAATGTAGCACAGTGGTAAAGTACCCCTTGGTTACAGAAAGAAAGAAAGAAAGAAAGAAAGAGAGAGAGAGAGAGAGAGGAAAAAATAGAAGGAAGGAAGGGGAAAAAAGAAAAGAAATTGGTTATGAAGTGAATGGGGGATGAGACATGGTTGGGTGGGGTTTGT
>PVKS010030390.1:0-24442 GCA_004027875.1 Aplodontia rufa | reverse complement strand
TCTCAGACTCAAGGGCCGAATGGTATCTCTTATCTCTGGAAGCTAGAATACATGGGAAAGCAGTATGTTAAACGGCTAAGCTAACAACTTCAAATTGTATGATTCTCAACGCAGCAGGGAGATGACTCCCTAGGATACTTGGAGGCGTAGGGAGGGGGATCAGGGGAGGTTGTAGGTAGAACTCCTAGGAGACTGGAGAGTGGGAATATGGGGGAATCATCTCAGAAGGAGATCTCTGTACTCCATGAGATATCCATTTACCTCAGGAGTTCTTCTGGGGGAAACTGTAACAGGTGAAACCCAAGGTGGTCCTCCATGTTTTGGCATTACCCCTGGATAAAAAAGTATATATACATTGATTACTGTTGGTTTGATAATGTTTTCCCCCTCAATTGTATCTCTATATACTTCTAATAAAAATAAAAGGTAATTATTCAACTTCTGAGTATTTGAGTAGAGGAAACCACCTTCTAATATGTATATAGTGCCACTGGGCTAGTGGTGGTGGCCCCAGGATTGCAAGACCAGTGGTTACAGAAAATTTGCTTTTCCTTGGGAAAGCCTAGAAAGATCAGCATAAAATCCTCAGTAGTTTAAGGTTCAAGATGATGATAATTAATGTGGTTGGGCAAGCAGGTATCACCTGTGCCCTGAAGGAATATTCCCAATGTCTTTAAGGGGTTAAGATTCTAAGAAGGTATGGAAAGAGGAGACTCCTCTTAGGGGAGGAAGCCCAGATCTGGCTAGATGCAGCTGATAAGTTACCTACTTGCTGGGATCACTAGCCCAGAAATTAAAGGTTGAGGAGATTTGTTTATGTATATAGACATTTACTCATTTATACACACATACATTTATGTGTATATACACATATGTATATATACTCCAATATATACATACATGTATATTAAGGAGGTCATATTTGGAACTTTCAATTCTCTTGTGAGGTTTAACATGATGTTGAGGAATATGTTAGAAAAACAAATACCTTGTGCAGGAAGTTAAAGAAAAAAGCAGCAGGAATCAAGCCACAAGGTCTCCCCAAAATGTCTGCTCTGAAGTAGGAGGGAAAGGAGGAGCCTGTAAGTATTTTAAAAAAAAAAAAATGGGGTCATTGAGGAAAAAATTAAACTTGAGGGACAGTCTGTACTTTTGGCAGAAATAAAAATTACTGAGGAGCTGAATGCAAACACACGTAGGGATTCCCACATCTCGAGGTGCCCACTCGGGCCGTAGGAGCTCAGACCTTGCAGATACGTGCTTCGGGAGGGTGAGGCAGTCCTGCATCTGCTCTAGCTCAGGTGGAAGAACCGTGAAATGAAGTGGTCTTCCTCAAGAAGTGGCCTTCGGAGCCGCAGCATTCACACAGCAGGGGCAGTTGCTGCAGTTGCTGTGAAAGGTAGTGGAGACCATGACTGCTGGGCAGAGCGTACATTCTGTTCAGCCCCTGGGTGCCAGCAACATGGGGAACAGAAGAACTGGGAGCTGAGACATGTGGAAGGTCCCGGCCACAAAAGAAAGTTTCCATGCCTTGGGCCTGAGGGGATTAGGGCTGCCACTGCTGCCAATTTCTAAACTTTAAATGAAGGCAGTGTAGCTTTACTGTCAGTGTAAGAGGGAAGGCACCATACGGAGTTGGTTTTTCACTCTCCTGTGCAAATGCTTAAGGCTGAAATTAACATCCTGATCGGAGATTTCACCTAGTCTGTCAATGGTGGTGGTTTTTGTTTCGGCTTTTCACTGTGCTAAAATATACAACATAAAACGGTTAAGATGTTAATTTTAAGTCTAGCTTGGTGTCTTCAAGTGCATTCACACTGCTGTGCAGTTGGCGACGTTAACCTCCTCCAGAGATTTTTCATCTTTCCCAACTGAAACTCTGTACATGCTGAACCGTAAGCCCCCCAGCCCTTGGAAGCCACGATTCTACGTTTTGTCTCTATGAACTTGATTACTTTTTATAAAAAAGTCATATGGGATTTTTCCTAGCTTTTTCATTTAGTGAAAATCCTCAAGGTTCATCCTTGTTGCAGCATATCCTCCTTGTTCTTTCGCTCCCCGCTCCTCTTCTACCCTCAAACTTGTGATCTTCCATCTTTCAAAAGCCTGGAAGTTCTTGCATCTCCCTCACTCCTTTTAAAAGCAATAGCAAGGATGTGGCTTATGCCAGGTCCTGGATTCTGGGAACACTGTCTTGCTTGTTGTGGTTGTTGCTCCAAGGCCTGAGGGCTGACATTTAATTTAAATTTGGGATGTGAGAATCTTGCCTGACCTTGTAACTCTGGCTCTTTAAAAATGGAGGTTATCAAAGACTTGAGATGAAGCTGAGTTAATATTGGAGGCCCTGAAAGAACAATATTTTCTCCATTACAGCTTAAAATGATTTAAGCCAAAACAAAACAAAATAAAAGCAACAACAAAAGCCCTACAGCTCTACCCATATATCAACAACTGCTCCAACTGAAAGTATAGAATAAGAATTTGACCTTTAATGATGTTGGGTTTTGTTTAGATGCCTCCTGACTCAGCCACTTGAAAATCTTCTGTGCCTGGCCACAGATGCAGCCACCGGTCCCACACAAGCTTCCCCAAACTTCACAGGTGCCTTTGGAAAGCACTTTGCCTAAGGCTACATCCTCCACCCTCCCTTCCTACGCTGGGCCTGCCTTTGGCTTCTGGTGGGAAGCTGCTGGGAAAGCAGGAAAGCGCATGCAACCAGAGGTGTTGGCAGTTGATGTCAGTGAGGTGGGTTTCTCTGAGCAGTGGGGGAAGGGAATAGTTGGGTGAAACACCCCCTTCTTGGATAAGGCAGTGCAGAGGAACACTTCATTTGGTTCCTCAGCAGAGTGACTAGCCTTGATACCTTAGCTTTTCATCCCTGTGACCAAAGTATCTGACAGGAGCAACTCGGGAGAGATTGATTTTGGCTCAGTGTTGGAGGATTCAGTCATTGGTTAGCTGACTCCCCAGGGGAAGCATCCTGGTGGAAAGGTATAATAGAGCAAAGCTGCTCAGCTCATGGCATCCAGAAGGTTGAGAGGTGGGGTGGGGGTCAGGTTCAGGGACAAGATACACCATTCCATGACTGGAGCAGTGGCTCAGCAGTTTTGGCACTCGCCTGGCATGTGCGAGGACCTGAATTCAAACCCCAGCACCACATACACAATGAGGTCTCAGAGCAACGAAGGCTGCATGAAAAACTAAAATTGATTCTCTTCCTCTCACTGTCCCTCTCTTTAAAAGAAAAAATACACCATTCCAGGGCATACCCCCAGTGACATCTGTCCTAACACTAGGTCCCACCTTCCTGTTGTCCGTTGAGCTATATGGATTAATCCATTGAGGTCAGAGCCCTGCTTCCCTCCTTCCCCATTTTCACTTCTCTGCTCCTTCAAATTCCGAAATAAATACCTGTATGTAAGCTTTTTTCTGGTAAACTGAGACTAAGACATCATATATACAATGCCAAAATAATTTTGGTCCAGAATTTAAACACTTTGGAATTTAACCATTTTTGGACTTTAATTTGTAAGGTATCTAATTCTTAGATTCAGTGTCTTACTGGAAACAGACTGTCAGAGTTTTATATTTAAATTGAAGGCCTCTGTATTTATTGAATTTTGTACTTGT
The DNA here is from genome assembly GCA_004027875.1 of Aplodontia rufa. Classification (NCBI taxonomy): domain Eukaryota; kingdom Metazoa; phylum Chordata; class Mammalia; order Rodentia; family Aplodontiidae; genus Aplodontia; species Aplodontia rufa. The sequence continues at coordinate 20,812 of PVKS010030390.1, read as the reverse complement.
TTCAGTATTGTGACTTGCATTCACTGTAGAACCTCTTGTGACTCACTTTGGATAGCCTCATTGGGCATAGTTTGAAATCGGAAAGAAAGTAGTGAATTTCAGATTGAGTATGGCATGAGCATTGTTACTGGATCTACTTCTGTGATCTAATTCTAAACCCCCTCCCTCTACCCAAGTGAACCTGAGGGACTACCCAAAGCACAGTGTCTGGCACTGGAAAGTGCCTCCTCATCCATGTGGGAAAAGGGCTGCTCTAGTAAACTGATATTTCTTCCTTGGGGGATGGCCACACTCCTGATAGCTCAGGGCCTTAATGGGTAAGAAAACAATTACAAATGGTTGAGGAGTATTTATGCCCAGTCTGCCTGTTCTCATGAGAGACTTCCATTAGAATAACATTCCTAGCATATGTTTTCTCTCCAGAAGAAGGGTGATGTTCTCTGAGGTCAGATGTACCTTAGCCCTCTCTATACTCTCCTTAGGATCCACCTGCATGCAGAAAAGGTACATTCTAGTCAGCTCTTGGCCATTAAGGTAAGATGTGGACCAGGTCTGTGTCCTATTGGCCCTCTGTAATGGGAAGGGTGTTAGATCATTTGACTGCACACACATCCTTTCTTCAAATATAGTTTCTAATAAAAAGCTCTCATTTTCCTCTGTCTTTAACTCATGCACTGATCTCTCATTTAGTTCTAAATTCAGGTAGAGATGCGGGATGATTATTAGGTCTCCTGAGATTTTAACATTTGAGCTCAAAGTTGGTAGTGCCTTCTTGGACTGTTACTCTAGTGGGGACACTTAAGTCTTGATGTGTGGAGGATGGAGGTGATTGGTGTCTGGGGAGGGAAGACTTTCAAGGAAATGAATGCTCATATATCTGGCCTTTATGGTCCCATGAGGCCTCTTTCCCCTCAGTCATCCATGAGGGGAAGGGATGCCCTTGGCTCTGTGCCTCGAGGATAGATGGTGATGCCATTTTCTTTAGGTTTGGGTTCCCCATTTTCATTCTTCCTACTTTTCCCTCTACCTATTCATATTTGAGGGGTCCAGAGTGGTTATAGCTTGAGTCCATCCTCCTTGGCTTTCCAGAGAAGCTCAGGGGTTGATTGACTGCCACACAAGGTAGGAAGATGGTAAACATGCTGTGGTGTGATTGAGCACATTTTATGTTTGGGGAAAAAGGAGGCAAGGTAAAATGATTTTTCTATTTTCAGCTTCATTTTTTATGGTAAGGTCTGTTGGTCTAAGAGCCTGACCACTTTAGACTTATTTAGGAAAATGTATTCTAAGGTCTAGAAATTTTAATGTTCTACATTCTAAAGTTTTTTGTTAGAGGGCTGCCTGTGTCTGCAGAGGACTTGAATCAGTATATTGCATTAGTGATTGGGACTATAAGCCTGATTTAGTGTCTTGTAGGATTTTAGGAAGAGGTTGTCTCTGGAAACCTTAGGATGAATCTGAAGAGCCTTTTAGCTGCAGTGAGTTTGGGTAGTGTGATTGTGCATGCTTCCTTTAGTGTGTCACCATGGTGGTTGACAGGTAAATGTGGCCAAGGCTAAGAAATAGTTGTCTGTTTTCTGTGCTCATTTTGCATTCATTATCGATTTGTTGAATGCTTTCTCCTTACCCCACATGGTAGAGGATTCCAGCAGTGTGAGTGTAAGAACCACATGGTCCTTGTCCTCCAGAAACGGTCCAGTAAGAATGAAACGACATTGGTATTTGGCAGGCAGAGATGGAAGTTTGTTTCGAAGAAAACCTTTTGTGCTGCTGTTACAGCTGCTGCAGTCACTACACTAGCCGTACTCATTGTGCAAAAGCTGGAGCGCTGCAGAGTCAGCATAGAAGGGCATTAGTCATGCCCTGCTTTCATTCTTGTCTCTGTAAAGAATAACACCTCAATGGTGGTGTCTTCTGTAAATAATCACATTTTTTTGTGGTAACTGTTTTCAAATCTCCAAGTGCTGTGATTTTTTTTTTTTTTTTTTTTTTTTTTGGGCATGTCGCGTATGTTGTTGAAGAAAAATTAGTGTGAATGATAGCTTTGTGCTGGGGGATGGGTGTGGTATAGACGCCATCACTCTTGTTAGGCGTCCTCTGCACCTGGTCGTAAGGTGTGGCAATCTGAGCAGGCCTCCCCTTTCCCACATGCCTTGGAAATCTGCTTGGCAGCATTACGGAAAGTAGCACAAGGAGTGAGTGCAGCTTCAGTAGTCCTTTCCTTTTAAGGAATGTCATGATGTCACTAGACCGTTGTGGAAGGAGCAGAGTCTGAGCCAGGTGTTATTTCTGGGGGTTGGGGTCTGGGAGGGAAGTGCAGGGAAGCCTACTCTCAGGACATACTTGTTGTCTCATCCTGATGATTTCTTTGGCATCCTTGGCAGCCCTTGGCTCTGTCACAAATTCTTCTCTAACTTGAAAATCAGGCTTAGTGCAGTAAGCCACTGTCAGGCTTGTGGCTACTCCAGGAGAGGAGCTCTGACTCATTTATGACTCATTTGGCCAGCTTTGGTTTCTTCACAGTAAATTAAGTAAATGCATGAATCAATTAAAAACCCAAGTTTCAAATTCAGACTAATCAAAGGGGAATAGTGACTTGCACATACTATCATTGTTTTTCTTGATATATTTATAAAAACTTGGTAAGAAAAATTTGTTGGTGTTCGAATTTCTCTTGTTATCTAAAAATCAAACAATCTGATTTACCTTTTTGGTTCAAATATAATTGTATTGGTTCTGTGCCCAACTAATTTATACATTAAATATATAATTTTTCCTTGGCTCAATGTATTGGCCTCAAATTTGCCAAGAGATTTTCACCCTCTTCAGAGGTTTGATATAGGCTGCATGAAGGCATTAATTGATTATCCAAGTTGTTTCCAAAGGATATATATTTTTAATTGTGTTCATATTTTCAGGCTGTTTTGTCTAGCCATTCATATTTCAGAAGTTCTTTTTCAGATCTAGGAACTTTTTCAGTACAGCATATTTTTACATATTCATATATGCATATGTAATGATAAAGTAACTTGAGCCCCATTCGTATCCAGTACCTCCCCCCTTTGCCCACTCCCTGCTCATCTCCATTGTAATTTCTCCTGTTACAAATATAAATGTCCATGTACATGTATATTAACTTATGCATTTTCAAGATTTAAATGCCTGCATGGGTATTTGGCTTTTCAGGGGAGTCAAATGTACCATGTCTGATCGAGAGTGCCTCCAGACTCAAATTTAAGTGCTTCAAACCAATGCTACTCGATTTTGATTTCCTGCATTGACATACCCTTTCTTTCTCAAGCTCTTTCCTGGTGCACCCTGCTGTGTCCTAGTCTCTCTATAGCTGGAGGAAACTTATTCCTAATTTCAGTGACTGAGGACCACCTTTGTGTATTTTTTTTTTTTTTTTTTTTTTTTTTTTTTTTTTTTTTTTTTTTTTTTTTTTTTTTTTTTTTTTTAGACCATTGCTTTTCCTTTCCACTACCCACTGAAAATTTTACTTCTTATACTGTAGGGAAGAGTAGACCTTGTGGTGTGTGCACAGTGGATGCTGCTGCCTCTCCTTATTCCTGAAGAATTGTTAACCTCTTTTAGAAACCTTATCACTCTGCATTTTACTAGTGAATTGGAATAGTAATCTGTTAGATTTTTTATCTTAGGAGAAACTAGTGTTCATTGTTTTGAGTAGAATCAAATCACATTTGGCTTATTTTAAATTGAAAAATGAGGAGTAACTGCTTTGCCTAGAGGACTGTAGACAACCAGTCTACAGTTCAAAATGGAATAAACCTTGCGAGTTGAAAGTAGAGTCCCACCAACAATCTCATTAGCAAATTGGCTGATACAAACATTTGCCAACTGGAATTTCACTTCATCCATTAGCTCATTCTGTGGGAAGGGAAAATATGGAGGAAAGTGATAGAGAATTTACAAACTTCCAGAGTATGTATTAAGTCTGAAATTTTCTCAATGTGATATTTGAAAATGCTAAATTTAGCATATAATTATAATTTCAGTGGTTAAGTTTCATCATATCCGATTTCTGGGACTTTGGTTTTTATAGAGATTTTTGGTGTGTAAGATGGGTACCATTTTTAGCAAACCTGGTTTTGGTTGGAAGTATACTTTGCTTAGAAGCTATCCTCCTGGTAACACATCTTCAGAATAATTAGGATTTCTTATTAAATGGTATATCTTAATGAAATGACAAATCATTCCACATATGGAAGATGAATAAGCAAAGTCTGAGTTCAGTTTATGTTAAAGGGGAGAAAGAATGGCAAAAAATTCTGTTCTATGGGTTTTGGTCTAAATTCACGTAGCACGGATTCCTTTTTTAGAAGCAAAAAAATCATGGATTTTAAGCTGTCTGTTTCCTCTCTCTTGAGGATGACTTCTGGGGAGGTCGTGGATGTAGCAATATTTTCACCTAGACACTTCCCAGGAGAACTTCAGTGTTTATTCTTCCAACTTATAAGGGAAGTCAGAATATTAAAAATGAAATCATTGAGTTCTTACACTTCTAAAATACGCATGTAGGCCCATAAAACTTCCTTGAAAAAAAAGTTTCTTCAGTTAGAATGTTGAAGAAATAGCTTTTTGAGTATGATCAAGATAATGTCAAAACCCGTTTTCCATTCACGGTTCAAAAAAGGTAGCCTTGAGACCAGAGATAATGTTCTCATATTTTGATCTGATGGAGCCAGGCTTCCAGCAAGTGCCAAAGGAAAAAAATGTGATTTATGCCTTCCTCTTGTTTATGGTTGCAGGGACGTTGCTTTATCTACAGACAGTGTGCCCCCATTTCATAAGTAACAAGGTCCAATTTTTGTTTGAGTTTAGTTTACAGCAGTTGCAAGTGCAATTACAGAAAATGGGTAAATGAACCTTAACTATTTTGCTTTTCAGTCTCAAACTTTGGCAGTGAGCAAGTTAATGTGAACTGACTGAGGACAGTCATACTCAGAATTTAAAATGAGCAGTTTTTCAAAGAGCAATGAGACTATTTTGCCCTTCAAAACTACAGATTAGCTTTTCCCGTTTCTTCAAAACTCTAAACGGAATCACACACAATGCATTTTTATTAGGAATCTTTCATTCAATGTTTTTGAGATATGTCTACAGTTCTCCTTATGCCATTTCACTTGTTTTCTGAATGTACAGTTTATCCATCTTTTGTATTCAGTTCCTGATCTTAGAAATAATGCTGACTTGAAAATCCTGCATATATCTTTTGGGAAACAAAAGCACCCATTTCTGTTGGGTATAGGATTGGGAGTGGGTTTGATCTGTGACTTTATCTCTTACATAGCATTGGCCAAAGTTTCCCTAATATTATTTTTGAACAGAAAGAGAATCAATTTTTATTTCATTTGGCTTTTGTTGCTCTGACACTTCATTGTATTCATGGTGCTGGGGTTTGAACTCATGCCCTTGTGCATGCAAGGCAAGTGCTGAAACCGCTTGGCCACCGGTCCAGTCCCTCCCCAATTGTTAACTTCCGTGTATTGTGCATTTGATATTTAATAAGATATGTATCTTCAGGAAACATACGATTCCAGGATTTTTCCCCTCCCAATAGAATCTATAAGGAAACAGATAAGCAATTTCACCATAGCATTGGCTTTGCAAACAGATATAAAAGCACTATTTATAACTGCTGTCAGCAAAATAATCTGGTATACAAAACTCTTCACAGCTCCTTCCAGTTTCCTAATGTACGTTATGTGTGCATATTCAGAAACTCAAATGCCATAGCTATTTTTGGTGGCAGTATGCTGAGGGGTTGGCAAAAGCTGAAAGGCAGCCAGAAGACATTTCCTTTTTGCTGATATGGTGACTATCTTTTCTTAAAGAGAAGGACAGTGAGACAATCAATTTTTGAGTTTTTCACATGGCTTTCGTTGCTCTGACACTTAGTTGTGTATGTGGGTGCTGGGATTTGAACCTGTATACTCGGGTGTGCTGAGCAAGCGCCCTAACTGCCGAGCCACTGCTCCAGTCGCCGATATGGGACTTTTATTTCATTAAAGGCTTGTTGACTATGCACAGAACTAGATTTTTTGTTTGCTTTAATGTTGAGGGTTTATGGTTTTTGTCATAGTACTAACTGGAGGTGATTGAGCTGATGTTGAACCATTTACTAATATTAAAAATTCCGTAGGTGGGAAGAATTTATAATAGTGGATTTGTTATATAGGACATGGATATTCTTAGAATAAGAATGATATACATTGGACTTCTGAAAAAAGTTGCTTGTTTTCAAAACTATAGTAGATGGTTGTTGACAACTTCCTGTCATTTACCAAGACTATAGAGAATGTGCGAGAAGAAAGAAGTTGTAACTGTGGTCCCATCCATTCTCTGGAATGTGGAGGCAAATGTTCTTGAAACTGTTCTTAAAGCCCCAGGGTGAAGAGTCCAGAGTCCAAAACAGAACTGTCTTAGTACCTTTGGGTTACTATAACATGATACCATAGACCAAGTAGCTTATAAAACAAACTTCATTCTCGTAGTTTTGGAGGCTGAGAAATCTAAGATGAAAATGTGGGCAGTTTTGGTGTCCATTGAGGGCCTGTTTGATTTATAAATGGTGTTTTCTTGTTGTATCCTTATATAGTGTAGGGCAAATGAGCTTCCTTGTTTTTAAAATGTGGTTACTAATTCCATTCATGACAGCTCTATTTCTTTTTTTGAGACAATTTTTTTTCACGTGGCTTTCGTTGCTCTGACACTTAGTTTGTGTACGTGGGTGCTGGGGTTTGAACCTGTGTACTTGGGCATGCTGAGCAAACACCGTAACTGGCGAGCCACCGCTCCAGCCCTGACAGCTTCATTCTTAAGAACTAATCTATCCTGAAAGGTCCCACCTTTTTACTCCTTAATACTCTGACTACCATGGGAGTTACTACTGTCTTAAAAATCTATCTACCTATTATCTATATATCTATACTGGAGATTGAACCTGGGGCACTTTACCACTTAGCTACATTCCCAGCCCTTTATTTTTATTTTGATAGCCTCTTGGGGCCTCACTAATTTGCTGAAGCTGGCCTGGAACTTGTGAATTCTCCTGCCTCAGCCTCCTGAGTTGCTAGGATTGCAGGGGTGAACCACCATGACTGGTGTGAGTTAGTATTTCAACCTTTGAGTTCTGAACGGATACAATTATTCAGACCATGGCAATTACTCTGGGTAATGAGGTCTGATGCACACAAGGAGTGGTTACAAGTTGGTGTTTGAGTTAAGCAATTCCAAACTCCAAAATTGCAGAAATATACTACGAAGTCTATTTATATCAAATTCTAGAAAATGCAAGCTAAGTCACAGTGACAGAGTAGATGAGTATCTCCTGGAGCCAGGGAGGAATGGAAGAGGGATGTGACAGAGTGCCATGGAGAAACAATGGAAAAAATAGGATGTGATGGAAACGTTCGCTGCCTTGACAGTGGTGGGGGTTTCACAGGTGCATACACCTAAGATGTCCTGTCAACTTGCATCTCTTAATATGTGCAGTTTATTGTACATCAATCACACCTCAATAAAGCTGTTAAAATAGCAATGACATAGAATATTTATAAATATTTAAAAAATTAAAGTCCATAGTGATAGCTGGGAAATTACCATCTTGTAGGCTGTGTTGTGTTGAAAGAACAAACTATTAAGCTACTGTCACATATTTAATTCTATATGATTCAATGTGTATGGATATATATCCACTTAAAAAGTGAAAGTTGAGACATAAATCTCAGTGTACTGAGTATATTGTGATTTCTGTTAGATAATCTTTCAGTTTTGAACTGTGCTAACATTTGCCTCAATCTCTTGATCTTGTGCCTGGGTAGACTGAGCTATTTCTTTTCCTGGATGCTGAGACACAAAACAAGACGTTCATTTTCACCCCATGGAGGTTGTTTTGTTCTTTCAGTTATATAAATCCATACTGTGCTGTAGCTTGAAATGGGCAACACTCGAGGTTGTGTGTTAGATGGGCTGCTGGCCTGGAGTGGGGTGATCAAGCTGCTGGTTGGAGTGGGGGCGATGTGACGTATGATGAAATGGTTCTTGATGCACTTGACAGTTGAAGACTCGGCCTTTCTCAGAACTTGTTTGTTCTAAGGGTTATGTGAGGCAGGTTGGGGGCTGATCTGCACAAAAATAAAGCTGAGAAGACATAATACCCAGGTTGAACTTTTCTATTGTTACAGCAAATAAGTGTGCTAGTATTCTTTAATTTCTCAAAATCTTAACACCTCCTTACTGATTTTGGGAGATTTTTAAAAATCAAAAATCTGTGTAAAAATTTCCTAGCTTTGAATTCTTCTAGCATGTTATAATAGATAATTCCACTTAAATTCAATATTTGGGGGCTGGAATGGTGGCTTAGTGGTTGGAGTGCACATCTTGCCATCATTTCCACTTAAGGTCTTTCCCCTGGGTGCTTTGCTGAAATCAGGAAACATACTCCTGAGCGGCCAATCAGAGTGGTGGCTCGGATGTCAGGCAAGTCCCATGTTTGAGTATTATAAACTTTCCTACCATCTTCTAAAGTTCCGCCGGCACTTTATTGGTGTGTAGGTCTGAGGCATAACTGAGGATACAGCTCTTTAGGCCAACATTCTTGCAGGCATTTTCTAGCTTTGCATCATATGGGGCTTGCTTATGATTTAGAGGGTGAATATAAAATGTTCATCCTTTGAGCTTCCCCACCCTCTGCAGTCTGACAAGTGCTGTAGAACAGGTGCCAGAAGTGTACCATAGAGTATGTTTGAGGAATGTTTGCAATGAGGTTGCAAGGTTGGTGTTGTGTTGGTACAAGGGCTTTTGCCCCATGGACCAGGAGGAGGGTGAAGGGATGTAGGAAGGACGTGTAGTCCCTTAAACCAGGCTATGGGAGATCTACAGCCAGTGATGAGAGAAGAGGTGGGATTGCAGTAGCCATAAATAATGTGCATATGCTGTTTTTTTTTTTTTCTTTTTGGTACCAGGGATTGAACCCAGGGGCACTTACCTACTGAGGCACATCCCCAGCCCCCCCCCCTTTTTTTTTCTTGAGACAGGGCCTTGCTAAGTGGCTGAGACTGGCTTTGAACTCGTGATCTCCCTGCCTCAGCTTCCTGAGTTGCCAGGATCACAGGCATGTACCACTCAGCTACATATGCTTTTGATCTTTTGGGACAGAAGAAAGCTATTGAAATATGTTAGGAGAATAATGTAACTAGAATTTGCTTCAGAATATTATCAGAAGCAGAGTGAAGGTGAATTCAATAGGAATGGAAGCCATATAAAACAATTGTGCTGGTGTGTGTACAAAATATCATTGAGACAAATGCTTCATGCTACACATATATACACATAGATATACATATATACACATAAATGTGTGTGTATATATGTATACGTAGAATGTACATGACACAATGTAAGCCCTTGCTTGGAGAAGATGCTCTTGTCTGTTCTCAGCTAGCTGAAAATCTTCAAGGGAGGTCAGGCATGCATCTCACGCACAATCATAAGGGACCTGTGCCAATCACCTTTAGAGGTACAAAAGATGCTGGGAATTCAGTAGAAGGAAAATCTCTGACTGGAGGAGAGGGAAATATTTCCATTTACCTTGCATTCACTTTCTTTTAACACTTTTAGAAATCCAATTTCTTTTAAAAAAAATTTTTTTTCAGTAAAGGGTAAGGGGTAGTTTGGGAACTTCATTATTGAAAAAAGTTTGGAGAATACAAACAAGTTCGGTAGACTTTTTCTGACTTAAAAATATTGTCCAGAGAGGTAAAATGTATGACAGATCATCATTCCATAGCACTTCAGATGAATAAAATGCCCTGCCTCTGCTCAAAACCATAGCTGGCGGACATGTTTACCATTCTTAAATGGTATTGTCCATACTCATTTATGGTTCTCCCAGGTTTGGTGGTCTTTTGAGTTTTGAGATTTTTGTTAACTCATTTAGTGGAGAAGAGTTTCATGCCTGTAATTTGTCTGCCAGTTTTGTTAGGGTATGGCTGTTCATATCCCTCAGTAGCCATGGTGAATGCCTCTGCATTTAATACAGCTTTCCAGTTATAAAATGAACCTCTATTTAATAAGTCCCTTAGATGGTGACGCTACACCAGTCCTGTCCTCATTTGATCACATGCTGTATGTGAAGTCAGCAAAGCCTTGTGCTGCATTCCCTTCTCGGTAAGACAAATCTTGAGGGTTTTATACACTTTTTGGAAAGAGGGCATGATGGCTTCCTGCCTGGTTGAGACTAAAGACATTTCAACTGTTTCTGTATTGTGGAGATCAGACCAGTCAGTAGTAAAGAAAAGATCACTTTTTTTCCCTTTTTGATTCAAGTAATTTCAAAGATTATTTCAAAGAAAGTTATTTGAACTGAAAACCAGTGTCAATTTCTTCTCTCACTGGTTTTATAGAAAGTTGTCCTTTTTATATATGTTTTCATGTTTGAGTTCTGTCTCTGGGACATTTGGTTTCTTTTAACATTGTACTGAAGTCTTGCATGGTTTGATTTTATAAGTTTAAAGTATGTTTACACATCTATGGAAATGAATATAAATGTGTAAGTATGCCAGTATTTGCATATTTAAACGCATATATTGAAATACAACAGCTACAGTGTTTTATAATATTTAGAGAAATTATGCATGATGCACATGCCCCCCTCTGTATCTCCGTCTCTACTCATCAATCTGTCCATCTCTTCATTTATCCAGAATCCAGGTCTGTCAGTTTGGGAAAGCCATTTAACCTCTCCTGGCTTTGGTTTCTTATTTCTAACTGATAGTGGAAAAGATAAATTTGTAGGCTTTTTGTACTTGAAGATGTCTGATTTATTCAGGATCATAGATAGCTTCCTAATTTATGATAAAAATAGGTGACAAGGTAAACTCTCAGAACTTACATGTCACGTGGAAACATCATTAAAATAGGCTCATTGGAGCCAGATAACAGAATTAGTCCAGTTTCAATCCATTTTACATTCTTTTTCTCTGTAAATGAAATCACAAGCTTAAACTGATGAGCAATAGTGTGCCAGTTCCATAGTGAATTTGACTCAAGCAACAGTTGCATTAAGTTTCCTCTATAAAATACATGACTATTCAGTAAAACTTCAATATATTGTCATCTAAAGTAAGTGTGACTTTTGTTTGAGGAAAGCTGTTGAGTATATTTCATGTCAGTAATCTGTTTTTACTTAAGTATACTTGCATAAATAATGACACATTGAGTGATGACTACAGCATGCCTTGGGGAAGAGCTTGAGTGGTCAATTAAATCCAATTCGTTAACAGATAAGGATAATTTGAGGTATGTTTTTGGTATGATACTCTAGTCACATGGCAGATAACTGTGGAACTACATTAAAATGTCTTAAAATAGTTTGTAGTTGATTCATTTTCATGGAATGATTCACTTTGTTCTATGAGAATCTTATTTGTATTCATATACAATGAGAAAGTATTTCTGAAATAGGAAGTGCCAGATATTCTGTTTCTTTTGTATCTTCTGGCCTACTCGGCCTCTCTTCCCCCTCATCTGCCCTAGTTTGGCTTGTGGCAAGCTATGTTCACATTTGTGAATCAACATATGGAGGCAGAACTAATGACAGGTCTGTGTCAGCTCAGATTTGTAGAGATGAGTTCCACAATCCCATTTACCAGATCTGTTAATACAATCATTGCCCCATATATTCTGGCTTCTGTTACCACCACTTGATTGAAATCATGGCATTTGAGTTTTTCATTTCTCAACATTATTTTGTTCTCCACCATGGCATCCTCTGCTTCCTGTGCTCTTCCCAATCCCTGAATTTGGTATCCCCGCAAGTATTTTCACACTTTTTAAGATCTCATTAATTTCTTTCCTCATAGCCAGGCTGTAAGCTACTGGAGAGCAGAAACTTCTGTTCTCATTTACCTCTTCAACTTAGTTTTATGCTTGTTATAGGAAAGGTGCTCACAAAACATTTGTTGATTAAATTATTGAATGCCACTGTATTTTTCACCTTTTTTCAATTCTTGAGTCTGTAAATCCTATCCTTGGGATATATTCCATCTTTGATTTGAACTTTGCTGACTACTGGACAAGTCTACTTGAATGTTCTTCTGTAACTCCAACCAAATGTCTGAAACTTAGTGTCATTTTGTGTTCCCTGGTGCTATTGCTGGTTGTGAGTCTTCCAGTTGGCTTTGAAAATACTCAAATTTAAAATTAAAGTCTCTGGTACCTTAGTGGAATAGGGTTTGGATCAGTAAACTGTGAGTCATGTAGACAACAATCCTGGCAGTTAATTTCCTTCAATCTTGGTTCCTTCATCTGTAAAATTACTGCCCTTTGTCAAATTACTTATGAACATGCTTAGGGTGGCATCTGTCACATGGTAAATGCTAAGTATATTATCTAGCTACAAGTGTGATTTCCATGAATCAGTGCTTTTGGGATACCTGTTATTTCTGGTCAGGGGACCTGGCTAGTATAGGTTATGGTCTCTCACCTAGATTGCTGCAGTAAAGCCTTCTATCTCAGTCCATGTGGTCTTCAACCATGGGCAAAGTCTGATCACACTCTCTTCAGAAGCCCTGAAGACTCTGTAGCCCACTTCAAGTCTTCATACCTCAGTTTGACATTTAGAATTTTGGACAGTGTGGTCTTCACAAACATATCTAGCCCCCCCTTTTTTTTCCTCCTGCATGAATTTCCAGTCACGGTCTCCACACTTCCATTTCTCACTTTATCTTAGAGTCCAAAACTCTACTTTCTTCTTTACGTTTAATTTCCTTGAATCATCACTCATACTCGCCAATTCTTGTTTTCCATGAAGATTTTTCAGAACCTTCTCTTGTGACTCTGCTTTCCTAACTTGTGAATTTTATTCATTCGTTCACTAACTGCCTCTTAAGATGGTGACTCTAGGCACTTGGTGACACTGTTGGTCTAAAGTAGAGACCTGTTTTCCTGCATCTTAGGTTTTTTTTTCCCCCTCTTAAGAATGAAAGCATTCTTATGATGTAAATTTATATTACCAGGTGCATACATCAAAAATCTAGGAAGAGCCCAAATAGTCATATGCTTCAACTAAAATGCCTGCAAAAAGAGGAACAATCCAATCCAAAGCTAATAGATAGGAAATAACTAAAATCAGAGCTGAAATTGACGAAACTGAGAACAAAAAAGCAATACAAATTATCAACAAAGCAAAGAGTTGGTTCTTTGAAAAAATAAACAGGATCGACAGACCCCCCTTGCCAAATTCACCAAAAGAACGAAGTGAAGCAAATCAACAAAATCAAAGACGAAAATGGAGATATCACCGCGGACTCAACCGAAATCCAGAAGATTATCAGAACTTATTTTGAAACTTCTGCCAAGTTTGATATTCTGGAGGATATGGACAGATATTTGGCCACATATGACATCCCCACATTAATACCAGAGGATATTGAAAACGTAAACCAACCTATATCAGGTAGCAAGAATTGAAGCAGCAAAGCTCTTAAAAAAAACCAGGCCTGGGTGGATATATGGCAGAATTCTACCAAATTTTCACAGAAGAGTTAATACCGATCCTCTACAAGCTCTTCCATGAAATTGAAAGGGTGGGAGCACTCCCAGACACTGTGTATGAAGCAAATACTACACTGATACGAAAATCCAACAAAGACATGTCAAAACTACAGACCAATATCCCTGATGAACATAGATGTGAAAATCGTTAAAAATTCTAGCTAATCAGATCCAAAAGTACGTTAAAAAGATAATACATCATGATCAAGTGGGCTTCATTCCAGGAAAATAGGTCTGGTTCAGCATACGCAAATCAATAAATGTAATTCACCACTTATACAGAAAAATTCACCACTTACACATAATTAAAAATATCATATCTCAACTGATGCAGAGAAGGCCTTTGATAAAATTTAACACCGCTGTATGCTCAAAACCCTGGAGAATATAGGGATCAAGGGAAGATACTTTACTATGTGAGATCCATTTACAACAGACCCATAGCCAACATTATGCTCAAAGGAGAAAGACTAAAAGTATTTCCACTGAATTCTGGAACAAGACAAGGTTGTCCACTTTCACCACTACCCCCCCGCCCCGACCCAGAGCCGAGGACCCAACTCAGGGCCCTGTGCATGGTAGGCAAGAACTCTGCCACTGAGCTAAATCCCCAGCCCCTGAACTTGTATCATTCTTGTTCAATATAGTCCTTGAAACCCTTACCAGAGCTATCAGGCAAGACAAGGAAGTCAAAGGAAGTAGAATAGGAATAGAGGAAGTCAAATTGTCTCTTTGCTGATGACAAGATTTTATACCTAGAAGACCCAATTAGCTTGACCAGAAAACCTCTGGACATTATAAGCGATTTCAGTGTAGTGGCTGGCTATAAGATAAACACCAATAAATCACTAGCTTTCTTTATCCAGCAACAAGTTCACGGAAGAAGTCAAGAAATCTGTCCGATTAACCATCTCCTCCAAAAAAATAAAATACTTGGGCATCAATTTTACAAAAGATGTTAAGGACCTCTACAACAAAAAATACCAGATGCTAAAAGAAATTGCAGAAGACCTGAGTAGATGGGAAAATATTCCATGTTCATGGTTAGGCAGAATATAATCAGAATGGCCATTTTATCCAAAGCCTTATGCAGACTTAATGCAATCCCCATCGAGATACCAATGTCAGTCTTCATGGACATAGAAAAAGTAATGCTAAAATTTATATGGAATAACAGAAGACCCATAATAGCCAAAACATTACTCAGCAAGGAGGAGGAAGCAAGTGGTATCTGAATTCCTGACCTGAAATTGTACTATAGGACTATAGTAACAAAAGTAGCATGGTATTGGTATCAAAACAGAATTGAAGACCAATGGAATAGAACAGAGGATTGAGACAACCCCTCATACCTTTAACTATCTGATATTTGATAAAGGGGGCAAAAGCATAGTGTAGAAGAAAGGCTGTTCAACAAATGTTGGACACATTGGATAGCTGTATGTAGACAACTGAAATTGGATCCTTACCTTTCACCCTGAACAAAACTTAAAATGGTTCAAGGATCTGGATGTCATACCAGCAACTTTACAACTGCTTGAAAAAGTAGGATCAACATTATATGACATAGGGGTCAGCACTGCCTTAAGATTCCCATGGCACAAGCAGTAAAGTTAAGAATAAATGAATGGGATGCAATTTAGCTGTGCAGAAGCTTTTTAGTTTAAGATTTAGTCAATGTCAGGAGAGATCCTACAGAATGGGAGAAAATCTTTGCCTGCTACACCTCGGGCAGAGGGCTAAAATACAAGAGTATACAAAGAACTAAGAAAATAAACACCAAAACCACAAATAATCCAATCAATAAATGGGCTACAGAACTAAAAAGAAATTTCTCAATGGAAAAAGTCCCAAAAGCCCATAAACATGAGAAAATGCTCTACATCACTAGCAATAAGAGAAATGTAAATCAAAACTGAGATTCCACCTCACTCCTGTCAGTGACAAAAATGAAGGATAGGGACAATGACAGATGCTGGAGGGGGTGTGGGAAAAGAGGAACACTGTCACATTGCTAGAAGGACTGCAAACTGGTTCAGCCAACTCTGGAAAGCAATGTGGAGACTTCTCCAAAAATCAGGGCTGGAAATGCCTTATGACCCAGCTATCCCCGTCCTGTGTATCTTCCTAAAAGAGCTAGAATTGGCATATTATAGAGATAAACCTTCATCAATGTTTATAGCAGCTCAATTTACTATAGCTAGACTATGGAACCAACCAGATGCCCCTCACTCGATGAGTGGATACAAAAACTTCAGTACATATGTACAATGGAATACTACTTGACCATTAGAGAAAATATTATGGCCCAATAAACTATGTGGCAGTGTTGGTCATACATTGTACTTCTTGTAGTTTAACAGAAATTTAGTCTACTTAGGATTCATGTGATTTTTGTCTTTGCATTAAAAAATGGGATAAGGAATTAGGATTAGGAAATGAGCTGTCTGCTGATGGAGGTTTTGTGTCCCATGAAACCTTTTCCAATCCGCCTCAGCATCTTTTACTTTGAGACTCTCTCCCAAGTATTGCCAAAGTTTTCTGTAGTGGTTTTTAGTATGATCTCTGGTTTTTTTTCAAGAGACCATGTTAGGTTTATTACATTAAGTTTGAAATTCTTTTCTTAGTATTTGAATTCCCCGTAATCTGAAGAGTTTTTACTCGTTTATCTCATGGTTTGAGACAATCTTTCTTAGGTTCACAAACATATTCCACTTGACGCCTTGATTAGGCTATCTCCCTGCAACAATGCCTTCCATAAGTTTATCGTCCATTAAAATTAAACACACTGCCTTCCTGTTAGTTTTTGAGGTGAGTTCTGGCTGCAAGTATAGCCCTTGTTTTAATTCTAATGGATAGCACACATAGGAGGCAGTGTAGCAGGGACAGCCTTATTAAAGGCAGTGCTGGCCTCGGTGCCTTGCTGCCAGTTCATGTGTTCTGGTTTAGTTTTCCTACTGAGACTTCTGGAGCAAAGGACCCAATCCTGCTTTTCTTCTGTCTCCTACAATGTCTAGCAAGCTTGCTAAGTAAGCACTCACATGTTGGCTGAAATAACTTTAATTATAGAGTTTGTACTTGGTGATTATACGTGAAAACTTCAGTGCTGCCCAAACTTTGACACTGGGCAAGGGCAGCTGGAGGAGACATAGACCTCTCTTACAACAGGGGCACTTCTCATTTGCATCAGGTGAGATAGGTTACAGAGTGAGTACCTTCATGTTTGTGCCTACTTGATCTCAAAATAAGTTTATGGGAGAGAGATCTTCTGATCTCCTTTGACGGGTGGCGGTATCAAATAATTTGGGTTAATCACATGTTGGGAACTGAGACCTGGTGCTAGCTCAGTCGACTCCATTGCGTTGCCACAGGTGGGACAGGAGCAACCAGATTGTGAGTTCCAGGGGTGGGGCCCAGGAATGTTTATTCCACATCGCTGTTGCAAAATAAAAGGGAGTTCTTGTGTCACATGCCCATTGAACCTTCTCCTGCATGGACTTCTCTGGCTCTTCTGGCACTTGGAAGTTTGACTCTTGCTAGAATTTCATTACCACTTAGCTATTGGTATCCTATCATTTGTGTGCATGTGTAAGACATTGTAGCTATTATGTAAAAATACTCTGAAGTCTTAAAAATGTACTTGGAGTTGTTAATTTTTGTCAGTGTTTCTGTACTCTGACAAGTTGAAGGCGTCTGTGTATAGGTTGATTAATAACCATATTGCTAGCATGGGGCTAGAGAATTCAAACATCATTCTTTTGAAAAAGAGGGATCATTTTATGCACTCATATATTTTTTTTAATTGATAAATTTCCTAAGCTAAGTCCTAAAAGCTTTTTTTATGAATAGTTTTAAGGTCAAGGAGTTGGGTCCATTTACTTAATGAATTGAATTCTTGCTGCTGGGTAGAAAAATTTTTCTCTAGTTGTTTAAACATAATGCAGAGTATTGAAAAATTTCATTGTTGTTTCTATGAGTGATTAGTGGTGTAATTTCAGCTTTGTAATCATGGCTTTGTATACATCCTGCACACAATGAAATTCCAGTACAGTCAAGCTGGGTAGTCTATGCTTTAGCTGACTACATCTTCTGCATCAGCATTTTAGATCTGTGACCTTCTGACATTTCTCTGGAAACAGTGGCTTGTGAAATTGATTTTAAACATTGTCCTTTCTTTCAGTTTGTACAGTCAGATGCTCAAACATTTTAAAATACAAGTAAAACTTTAAAACATTAAAACCAGATATAGATTGATAAGGACAGTATGTACTCGAGTCCTGTCTATCCTTGATGGAAGGCTATTTATAGCTCTAAAAACTTTCATGAAAAGAAACTTTGACAGATTAGCCTGGAGGTAGTATAAACATAAGATCACTGCTTTCTTTTGAGCTCTGGAGGGAAATAAGAAATAGGCAAGTACCCCTAAGCATACTACTGTCTTTCCAAGTGGTTTTGGATGCTGTGAAAAGTGTGGCTGTAGAAACAAAATCGGGCTGATCATTCAGGTCAGCCAGAGACCGGTAGTTGAGACTCCTTTTTACCTAAAGGAGTTGGGTCCAGGACTGTCTCCACGGCTCAACGAAGTTTGCAATGGCCTAGTAATGCACCTGGGTGGGGGGCCCTATGGTGCTAGTTTAGAGGTGGACACAGTCATGTAGTCCTAGCCCTTGATTAACTGGTGAAATTTTTGACAAGAAAATGTTAATACAAAAAAATTGTATCTAAGTTCTATGCTGCTTAATATGAGTGAAGTGAGAGATTAGCGGTAGTAGCAGAGATAGAGAAGCCAGCAAAATTGGTTGGGGAAACTGGGCCTCCAGATGGGAGCTTTCTTGGTTCTTTACCCTACGTGTGTCTCGGCAGACCAGTGTCCTGAGGCCATGTCTACCCGCCACACATGCCTTTAAATACTCTGGATTTTATTTTCTAATACCTTCTTAAAAAAAAAAAATCAAGGGTAAACTCTCAAGTTCCTAGTAGAGTGGTTTTGGAGAAAAAAATTCAATGATACAATCTATTAATTGGTGTTTGCTCCAGGTGGTATTTCCTTATGCATTTTTAGGAGTTAGTTATTTAAGGTTGCTTACCAGAAAGGACAATAAATGATAGTTTTTAAAAGTATTTTTAAATTGATGAATTCTCTTTTGAAAACATTGGTCTGTCTTTGAAGTTATTTCTGTGTCCAAAAATTTGTGAAATAATTTTTTTCAGAAAATGATACTGTTAGAAATGTTTCCTATGTTTGACAAATTTCTCCAAACTTAAATTGTTTTAGAGGAAAACCTCACTTGGCATTTGTTCTTAGCCTTCAAAATTATTTAGCTCAGCCAGGTTGTTTGATCTCATTACTATATGGCACTTAAACTCCTTTATCAGCGTCCACTTTTTTCCTAAACAAGTGCTATTTGCAGTAAGTTTATATTTGTTTCTAGATGCTATAATTGAAGGACAGGATTCTAAAGGACCTGTCCAATTGTCTTTGGATGGGCCATATTACTTAGTAGCCTCCTTGATTGTATTGCTATTAGCTATTTATAACACAACCTGTTTCATTTTCACTTGGCCAGTTTGCCAACAGCTAATTCTCAACTGGTAGATAATAGTATCACAATTTTTTTTCTGTAGCAGTTATCTCTGGTTTGTTGTTTCAATGGAGCATCTTTTTTAAATTAAATGAAGAAAGCAAGCATACCTTTAAATGACTAGATCTGTATTTTATTTGTTTTAATCATTTTGAGAATTTAAACATTATTTAAACAGTTCTCAGCATAGAATAAATATCATTCTGTAGTACATTCAGAATTTGTTTTGCCCAGGGTATGCTCATGGGAGGTACTGCTTTTATTTTACTAGACATTTCTACCTGGGAAACCCACCATCATTTTGATCCCTGCCCCCACCATGTTCAACTTATTTTTTTTGTCTGCAAGTTGCATGTGTTAAGTTTGTTTTATATGTAACTCATTAGAAAATGAATATAATGGATGGTTCTATATGCTAATGTTAGTAAGATTATAGGAAGCTTTTTTAAAGCACACATACACACAGAATGTGTCAGTTTCATTTTTCCATCTGTTTTGTGTTTTTCTGACAGCAGTTGTGTATGTGGTTGCTGGGGCTCAAACTTGGGTCCTTCATGAATGCCAAGCAAGTGCTCTACCCCTGAGCCACTGATTCATCCTTATAGGTACCTTTTATAATTTATGAATCTTTGTACTTTCCAACTTTTATAGGCTTAGCATGTATTTTTATAAAAGGAAAAAAGACTACTAAAAACATCTAACCTTAACTAGTT
Organism: Aplodontia rufa; assembly: GCA_004027875.1. Classification (NCBI taxonomy): domain Eukaryota; kingdom Metazoa; phylum Chordata; class Mammalia; order Rodentia; family Aplodontiidae; genus Aplodontia; species Aplodontia rufa. The sequence continues at coordinate 939 of PVKS010030390.1, read as the reverse complement.
ACGATGATGTAATTTTGTGTGGTACTGTTGTGTTGTAGAAGGTGGAAGGAGAAGGGCATCTGCTTTTTTTTAGAACACTAAGCAATTGAGTAATGTTGTATTTGTCTGATTGTGTAGAATGTCAGAGATAGCCTAAGTAAATTGCACGATGTAGCCTGCCTACTCTTTAAAGCCTGAAATTTTGTTTTAGAACATAGGATGAAAACCGTAGTTAATATTGCATATTTCAAAATTTGTTGGGATTAAACATGATACATGGAACAAGCTTTGATTTTTTTTTTTCTTGGAATTAGGGTTGAGACCAACCTTCAATTATTTTTAATTATGACTTTTCACTTGCTGTGAGCTGTCGCTGCAGTAGTGCTACTGCAAGGTTTTAAACATGAAGCTTAGCGACGCAAATACGTATATTATGTAGATTGATTGCTTTAGTTCTGAAGGGTGGTCTGAAAGCTTCCTTTTTGGAGCATCCAGAGGCAGGGTTTATGATCATGCAGGTGATTTAACTGATGACCCAGGGAACACTTATTTATGCTTCTGTTCTTAACTGTGTGTGAAAAAGTTCAGATTGATTTTTTGGGGTGGTTTTGGGATTAGATAGGTCTGGATATACATTCCAGTGACACCACTCAGTAGCTGTGTGATCTTGAGCATGCCACTAAACCTCAAGTGCGTTTCCTCATCTCTACAGTGAGGGTGATGATGTTTTCTTGTAGAGTTCTTAAAAAGTTTAAGTGAAGAATTCATGTGATTTGTTTACATAGTGCCTGCACATGATAATTGCTCCATAAATGTTACCAATAATGATGATCATAATTATTGTGGGTTTCCAAATTTAACCTTAATTGATGCTTGCCTCTTCTTAGTTTTATTCTTCAAATAATTTGTAACTAATGTGGACTGTGACACTAATGAAAAATGACTGGAGTAATTTACATA
>PVKS010030389.1:0-24466 GCA_004027875.1 Aplodontia rufa | reverse complement strand
CACACATGCAATGCACACGCACATGCACACGCACACATGCAGTGCACACACATGCACACCATACATGCAGCACACAGCTGCATGCACGCACACATGCATGCACACATGCACACACACATGCAAGGATGCACATGCATGCACACACGTACACACATGCACTCACACCCATGTGCACACATGCGTGCACATACATGTATGCACATACACATGAATGCACACACGCACATGCACAGTGCACACACACACAATGCATGCACGTACACACATGCACACACGCATACACCTGCATGCACACACAGCAACTGGGAGCTCATCCTCTTCAAAGCAGAGAGCACCTTCTTGTCCCTGCTGAGCTAGACCTTCCCGTGTGGCTCCTAGACCAGGAAGGGGTGGCGGCACGGGGGGCACGTTTGCCACACCTCAGATTCTGCTGGGGTGGGAGGGGATGATTGGGAAGGGCAGGCTCTGATGGGCATGGCTGCCCGGTCAAAGGGGAGATCTGTCCACGTCCCCAGCCCTGAGACAGCCTCAGAGCCCCAGCGTCTAGAGACCCCTTCCCCTGCGACTCCTGAGAGATCCTGAGTTGCAGGATCCTCTCATACGGGACCCAGCATCTGCCCCCCCAGACAGTGTGGAGCGCATGTGTCCGAGGCCTCTTTTACCATCTATAGTGATCATAAACATGCGATGACGCCCCACTGTGAGCTCCTAACAGGGCACTGAGCTGGCGGAAGCCTCCCAACAGCCCAGAAGAGGGCAGTGTCATCAGCAGGCTGATTGTATAGATGAGGCAACTCAGGCACAGAGAGGGTCAGCGATTTCCCCAGGGTCACACAGCAAGGTAACGGCAGACCCAGGACTCACACCTGGGCTGGATGAGGACCCGGACTCTTCCACAGGGGAAGGGCCACAGGGCTCTGTGGAATCCATGGTAGACACAGAGGCCATAAATCACTTCTGTGCAGTGACTATAATAACATCATGGCCACACTAAACCTACTGCAGGGCACCTAGAAATTCCAAGAAGGAAGAAACCTGGCTCTGGCCTCGTAGCGTTCACAGCCAAGGCGGAGGGTCCCCGCGGTGGGGCTCTGAGCCAGTCGGGGGCTTCTCTCAATGCCCAGCGAAACGGGCCTGATAATACCGCTGCCACTCAAATAAGAGAATAAAACAGGAAGGAGCTTTGCAGACCGCCCCAGGTGCTCCCAGCCCTCCTTGCCATGCCCCTTTCGGGCCAGCTGCCCTTTCGGGGGACCCGGGGCAGGCACTCACCTACGTTGATGGCCCAGCCTCGCTCCACGGCCAGCTTCCCCGCCTGGGGAGACGAGCAGAGGGTGAGAGGGTGAGGGGTGCAGGCAGCTTCCCTGGCTGGTGCCACGAGAGGTTTCCAGCCAGCTCTGGGGTGGGGACGCAGGGGCCACCCCACACAGCCTACCAGCAAATGCAGCCCAGAGCTGCACAGCATCTGTCCCTCGGCCACCGTGCAAGACACCAAACTCAAGAACTTATCACCCCACGGGAGCTCACGGGAGCCCAGCACTGATTCCAAAGGGGAATGAACTTCTGCTCATGGAAAACGGCATGCCAATTACTGAAATTCTGTAGAGATTCATGATTTTGGGGTGGATAATTATAAAGGGAACTGTGGGGATCAGCAGGGTCTGATCCAGGACAGGATGGAACTGTCCTTTTATACACACACGCATAGATCTATATGTACCAGGGCTATAACATTAAGCTACATCTCCCAGCCTTGGTTTTATTTTGAGACAGGGTCTTTCTAAGTTGTTGAGGCTGGCCTCGAACCTGTGATCCTCCTGCCTCAGCCTCCCAAGTAGCTGAGATTACAAGCACGTGCCACCGCACCTGGCAGAATATGTGCTTTGGTGGTGGAGATGCATCTTATATACCAACAAATATAGTCACTGCAACAGGAAGTGAAGAACAATGAATTCTAACGTCCCCAGATGGGAAGGGATTTTGGAGAAAGGACCACTGTTGCTGGGGCCTGAGGAATATCTAGGATTTTGTTCAATGCTAAGTGGGGGGAGGACATTGCAGGGTGAAAGGGGTGGGAGGGATCTGGGAGGGATCTGGGAGGGTGGGGATGGTGGGTCCCGGATGATGAACCTACCATGATGGTTCCTCCTGTCTGGGTCCGAAGGGGCCGCAGCACTTTCCTCTGCACAAGGAAGTTGGGAAGAAAGATAACGGGAGGGATTTCCGTGATGGTGGCAACAGCGAAGGACCACTGGAAAGAGACAAGGGCCACTGGAAATCAGACTCCCTCTCAGGGCCTGGGGATGGTATCAAGGTACCCTTGGACCAACTCCCTGGTCAAATGTGCTTCCTTTGGTAAGAAATGACAGACACAGCCAGTTGCAGTGCACACGCCTATAATCCTAGCAACTTGGGAGGCTGAGGCAGAAGGATCACAAGTAGAGGCCAGCCTCGGCAATTTAATAAGACCCTGTCTCAAAATAAAATAAACCCAATGGTGAAGAGCCCCTGGGTTCAATCCCCAGTACTGTGGAAGGAGGGAGGGAGGGAGGGTAGGGTGGGGACCAAGCTTTAGGCTCCCTTTCCTAGCTCAGCCCCACTTCTCGCCACCTCAAAGCCCTTTGCTGCCCTCTTGTGTCCACAATGAGAACTGCAGAGGGCTCCGAGCTGGGCCCACCTAGGGTGGCTTTGGGTGAAGGCCCAGGCAGGATCTTGGTCTCCTTCCTCCCCTGCATGGTCTCTTCCTCCCTAGGGAATCAAACCTCCCTGGAAATGAGGCAGCTGCCTTCGCTGTCCACCGCGGAGGCACCTGGGCCTAGAGCATCCAAAATGTATCCGCACCAAGGCCAGGACCAGCGCGTACCCTGTGACCTCCAACTCTGCCCGCAAAACATCCACAGCACTGCCTGCTCAGCTGTCCCCAAACCCTGAGCCACCTCCTGTCTGGCTGAGGTGCATCGGGGCTGAGCCCAGGAAAAGCCCAGCGACATGACAGGGACGAGTCCATCACGGTGCAGACGTCCGGTGCCCTCCCTGCCTGCTAGGCACCCCAAGGTCCTCACGCCAGGCAGCCCAGCCTAGCGGGAGGCTGGACGTCAGTGGGGGCTGACACGCAGGCGACCGTGTTGTGATGCAGAAGGGTGGTGTCTTGGTGGGGTGGGGTCAGAGAGGCTCCCTGGAGGAGGGGACCTCTGCAGAGGGTACAGTGAACAGGAGCAGGGGTCAAGGTGACAAGGCAGCTTTGGGCAGAGCAGCGAAGCCATGATCAAGAGAAGTTGGGCACAGGGGTGCTGGACGCCTGTAGGTCCTGCTCATTGTCATCCGAGCAGCAAGGAGCCACCGATGGTGCTGTCCCCAGTGCCCTAGCATCACAGGGAGGAAGTGAGAGGAACGAAGGTTTAGGACAAGCAAAAGGGACAGTGATCACTGGCAGTAGGCTGCAGTGACACAGGCGGGGCCCATCCCAGCAAGAGCACCGGCCGGGCTGGATGGCAGTGGGTGGGGAAGGATGCCGCCATGGGCTGTGTGACTGTGGACACCGCCCTGTCCCTCTCTGTGCTGCTGGATCCTCACCTGCAGAGCAGGGCCTTGAATGAGGACCTAGGCCTGTCCTCGGGCCACTCAAACACCTGCACCTGGGCGGCCCTGAGCCCCCGCCTCAGCTTTTCCTTTCCAGATAGCACCTGTCTCTAGTGAGGCTACGGGGCGTCCCCATTAGCATCTGTCCGTTCAGTAGGGTGCCAGGCAGGAGGGCAGGCGCGTGTTCCCTGCTGTGTAGACCCTGCTCAAGGAGACACCTGCGAGTAGTGTGGACGCTGCCCAAGGCCACACCTGCATGCAGTACAGGCTTATAGTGCAGGTGTGGACCCAGTGAGTGTCACCTGTCCTGCGCCCAGCCTAGAGGGCCACAATGATTGATGGACAAGGGACAGCCTCATCAACTGCCTCTGAGCAGGACCTGGGAGGACCTTCAGGCTCCAGAGCTCCCTGTGGCAGGAGCAGGGAGCCCTTCAGCGCACGCCACCTCCCCTGCCCTCTCCTGCCCACGGGTTGCTCCTGAATTCGCCTGCACCTGGGTCCCCATCTCTGGCTCTGCTTCTGGGACTGTGGGACCCCAAGTGTGGTTCTGGGCCTGCTGCTGTCTCATCAACTGAGAATATGTTGCGAATGCCAATTCTCATCATGAATCAGAACCCTGGGAGCGGCGCCCGGCAGTCACGCTGGGTTGTAATCCGCCCTCTGATTCTGACATTTGCTCTAAGGACTTCGCCTAAGAGAGCTGCGTGGACTACCGTGCCATGGGAAGGTGGGAGGCTGTGCCAGAAGGATGCCACCACCCAGCCAAGCGTGTGGCCTGTGAGCTTCCCCCGTCCAGGCCAGGTGTCAGCGTCTCCATCTCAGGTGGCCCCTGTGGGACACCGCAGACTGCAGGGCACACCTGGGGCCAGGACAGTTCAGGGGCCTTCTGTCCCACCCACTCAGCTTCACTAGATGACACCACTCTCCGGCTGCCTGATTTCTGCCACAGACCCTGACCTTCAAACCACGGAGTGCCAGAGAGAAGAGACTGGCTGCACCCAGGTGGATCCCCCACTGCTTGCTTCGAGGGAGTGATTTCCGCCAGCGTAACTGTCCTCACAAGGAGGGGACCAAAAAGACTTTTCAGTTGAACAGAAAAATCCTTTGACGAAATCCAGCACCCTTGTAGAATAAAAACCACTCAGCCACTAGGATTATAAGGGAACTCTCTCAACGTGGTAAAGGGCTTTTATTTTTTAAAACACACATGAAACAAAAACAAAACAAAAATCACTTACACTCAATAGTAAAAGACTTTCCGCCTAATAAGATAAAGGTGCCAGCTTCTTCTTCTTCTCAACGTAGTATTAGAAGTTCCAGCCAGAGCAATAAAGTAAGAAAAATAAATAATATGCATCGAAATTGAAAACGAAGAAGTAAAACTAACTCTATTCACAGAGGATGTGATGTCGCACGTAGAAAATCCTCAAGAATATACACACGTGCAAACGTTAAAGCAAAAAAACCTACGGCAAAGTTACAGAATTTAAGATCAACGCGTGAAAATCTGTTGTATCGCTAGGCGATAGAAACGAACTATCTTTAAACGCAATGAAGGAGGCAAATCCACAGATGACAGCGTCAGGAAGAATAAAAACACGGGAATGGATTGAACCAAGAGATGGAAGACTTGTCCACAGAAACGAAAGCACTCCTGAAAGAAATTAAGGAGCGCCTAAGCGCATGGAAAGATAGCCCATGTTCATGGATTGGAAGACAGACATTGTTCAGACGGCACAACTCCCCAAAGACAGCCACAGACTCCATGCACTCCCTGCCCAAATCCCAGTGGGCTTTTCTGCACAAAGAAGTAGAGAAGTTGATATAATTCATATGGAATCTCAAGGGATCCCAAACAGCCCAAACAATCTTGAAACAGAAGAAAACTATTGGATTCACGAGTCCATATTTCAAAACTTATTACAAAGATACATTAAACAAAACACCATGGTACTGACAGGAGAGACAACAGACAGTGCGAATGAACAGAACTGAGAGTCCAGAAATAAATCCACCTATCTATGGTATTTTCATCATGGATACTAAGATCAATCAATGGATAGAAAGAAAATAATCTCTTTAACAAATGACAATGGAAGAACTAGATGCTCGTATGCAAAGGAACAACGCGGGACTCTTACCTCACACCATATATAAAAATTAACTCAAAATTTTTAAGATCTAACTGTAAGCTAAAACAAAGTCTTAGAAAAAAACACAAAGGGATAAAACTTATGACCTTGAATTTGGCAATGGAATTGCCGTAGAACCAGCCATGAATTTTACCACAGGATTTTTTAAAAGAAGGAAGGGAAGAAAGTGTGTCAGGGAGCCCAAGTTCTCATCCCCCTGGTCTTACCCTGGGACTTCTGCCCTGTAGGCACGGAGGTGTGTGACTCCATGACGCTGGTTGCCTGGCTCTCCCACCTAAGTTCAGCTCCGTAAGGAAAGGGAGTTGGCCTCTTACGATCCATCCCGGCCTGCAGCACCCAGAACAGAGTGCTGTGCTCACTGGGTGCTGGACAGACGTGTGCTGAGCACATCCCCCCACGAGGGTGCACAAGGAAGCATGGCACTGACCCACACCCCAAAGCAAATTGTCACTCAATCAGCAGAAGGCAAGAGCCCAGCACTGGCTGAGCCCCGCTGCCACCCTCAGCAGGGCCAGCTCTGGACCTTGCACACAGTAGGTGCTCAATAAACGTTCATTTCCCTGCATTGCTGCCCTGTTCCCAACGTCAGGCTGCTCTTCTCCTTCAGGACCCTGCTTGTTAACGTCATAGGCCACACTAGTGCAGGACCACGCATGAAGCCCAGAACAGGGACAGGGACAGAGCGGGACAAAGCAGGGGTGAGGATGGACCTTACAGAACACAGAGAACAGCCAAGGATCCCTGCGGGGACTCTACCGGACACCACTGTGAGTGTCCACAACAGAAGAAAAGGAAAGGAAGAGGAGGGGACATCCTGAGCAGCAGCCCCTGGATGCCTGGAATGGGTGTGGCCTCAGGGCACCAGGGCAACCTGACACCGCGTCCCTCCCCCAGCGCAGACCCTCCCAGGTCAAGACCCATCCTGCTCCAGTGGCCTGCAAGGCCCTGTGTGGCCTGGGCACCATACACAGCACAAAGGTTTATTCCTTCTAGCTGGCCTCAGCTAGAAATCAAGTCCCCTCCCCCTCCAGGTCTGTGAGCCTGGCGCATTGTCCCTTCAAATCCCACCTGCCTGGTGCCTTTCTTTTTAGCGTCAGCTCATACCTCCCCTCCTCTGCAGAGCCCTCGCTGACCGCCCAGTTTAAATGAATGAACATCCCTTCACAATCTACCTGGTGCTCTGCAGAATGCTCTTGTGTGGTTACTTTAGTTTCATTCTCCAGTAACTAAAAGGCAAATCCACAGAAGCAGAGAGCCTTGCTGTCTTCTCTGCACTCAGCACATAGCTGGCAGTTGATAAAGGTGTGCTGAATGACTAATTGTTCATGGAAATCATCACATTTCTCTTTTTGCACTGGCTGCCAGGGAGCTCCAAGCTGAATGTGCAGCTCCACTATCGTCTTTTGTTGTTGTTATTGTTCAAAGAGAATCAATTCTTATTTATTTTTTCACCCAGCTTCTGTTTCTCTGACGCTAAGTTGTGTATGTGGTGCTGGGGTTTGAACCTGGGTCCTTGCACGTGCCAGGCAAGCGCTCTAACTCCTGAGCTACCTCTCCAGCCCCTCAACTGTCATCTTACTCAGTCCTTTCCGTTGACATACCTGAGTTCTCCTCCTGTTCTCGACCTCAGTGTTCTATTAAGACTCCACCTGTTAACTTTCTGAATGATTAATATTGATCGCACAGTAAGCTGCTTTCAGGGTTCCTGGAAGACTGAGGCCAGGTAATGAAAGCCGGCCTTGCATAGTTCCCTGGCAGGTCCCTCAAATGGGTAGCGCCCTGGAGCCTCCCCACCAGCCCCAGCCTTACCTTGGTTCCACTTCGATCTGATCTCTCCCTGTCCCGCCCTCCCCTCACCCACTGGACTCTGGCAGGTCCAGCCCTGGGTTATGGACTGTGACCGCGCATGCCCGGGCCCCAGGAAAGCAGGACAGCCAAGCACCGGGCTTCCTGCCAACATCTCGCACACCTCTCTCTCCCAGGAGCCAAGACTCAGCCTCTTCCTGGTAATCTTTCATGAGCTCACACTTGGTGGCCTCAGCTAGGATTCTCACAGCTCAGGCTGGGGGAGGGGGGTGACAGTCAGGACAGGAAACCTGGAAGATGGGACGGGTGCCCTGCCAGGGTCTCTCCAGGCCTGGCAGCTTCCCAGGTGATCCTGAGCCCACACAGCCCAGAGGTGAGAGGGACCTGCTGACCTGTGGCAGCTGCTGAGACCGAGCCCATTGAGAGTCCAGCCAGGAAGTGAGGGGTCAGGGCTCCCCCACTCTGGAGGCGGAGAACCTGAGGCATCCCTGACTGTCCCCACCCCAGGAGGCTGGCGGTCTCTGATGCACCACCGGCTCCAGCCCCCTCTCTGCTCCCACATAAGGCATGGCCTGGATGTCTGGGCCCCCAGAACCTCAGCTGCTAACAGGAGCTCTGGACTCTTCCAGAAAGGCTGTACACAGGCAGCCAGTGGGCCCAGTTTGGTCTCCAGCTGCAATTTTAAAATCTTATAATGAACTGCCACATTAAGAAATCAGAAAATCTGGGGCTGGAGTGGTGGCTCAGTGGGAGAGAGCTTGCCTGGCATACACGAGGACCAGGGTTCAAAACCCCAGCACCACACACACAACTAAGTGAGAAACAAAAGCCAGAGAGAAAAATAAGTAAAATTCTCTCTCTCTCTCTTAAAAGAAAAAAAAAAAAGAAATTAGAAAATATCACTTACTAATCTGAATTTCCGGCTTCTCTTAGAAAGCCAGGTGTCCTGGTCACGCTGGCCCACTGTGGACCCGCACAGCAGCCACGCAGGCGAGGAGAGCCGGGGTCCTCCAGCAGGCCCCAGGCCCCCTTGCTGGCCCGCCAGTTTCTTCAGGTTCCCTGCCGGGCCCTGGGGGGAATTTCTACCGAGTTCTCATCCTAACCGTTTTCAACAAGTCTTTACAGGAAGTCCCTGGAACAGAATCTAAAATTTCAGCCTCATATAAAAATAGGCCAAAGGAGAAAAGCCTTCGTTGGATGGGGACAAAGGGCTGTGGTCTCCTGTCCCCAGCTGTAATCATCCCTGCATGGGGCTCAGGTCTGTTCACAAAGCACAGAATAAAAGAAACTAATATAGAAGTGACTACGTTACAAGAAGCAGAAAGCTCAGTCTCTACCAGTGGACATTCCTGCTTTCATACCTCCAGAGATGGGGAGCTCATTACCCACAAAGCTGGCTTTTTTTGGGGGGGAACCACGGATTGAACCCAGAAGTGTTTAACCACTGAGCCACATCCCCAGACCTGTTCATTTTTTTTATTTAGAGATGGGGTCTCACTCAATGGTTGAGGCTGGCCTCCGACTTGGCAATCCTCCTGCCTCAGCCTCCCAAGCCAATGGGATTGCAGGTGTGTGTCACCGTGCTCAGTCGAAGCTGGCTTTTTTTAAATGACCTCTCTCTACTCTTGGGAAGCAGTGACCCCACATTCCACCTATACTAGGAACCTGGAGCTCCCAAGGATCCCTGCCCCGTACCTTCAGCTCGTTGAGATAGCGTCTCGTGTGCACCACCAGCAGGTCCTCCTCCGAGGCCTCCCGCGCCTCCACCAATGTGCCATCTGATAGCAGCTTCCCTTCTGCAAACACAAAGTGAGCCCCTGCTTCCTTCTCCGCCGACCTCCAAGCCAGGTCCACCCCACGCCCTCCCGTGGGCTGCGGACTTGCTCTGCGCAGCCCCTGCCCCAAGAGGTGCGTGCTTTCAGACGTCCGGAGGACGGGCTGCCTCGCAGGCTGCGGTGGATGACAGCCAGGCCCTCTGGTGAGGGGCCCCGAGCACTGAGCACACAGCAAACCTCATGATCCCCAAGTCACTGATCCCCATGTCCTGAAAGCCAGGAGATGAGTGACTAGAGGACTTTCAGAGACAGGTGGCTCTGGGGTCCATAACGTCAACTCTCGAGGAGAGATTTCCCCTTGGCTATCCTCCCCCTACCTTCTGATGACATTCTGGGTGGCTCCAGATAGCAAGGCCACTCCTGCCTGGGTGGCTCAGGATAGCAAGGCCACTCCTGCCTGGGTGGCTCAGGATAGCAAGGCCACTCCTGCCTGGCCCTAGCTCACATCTCTTTTTCACCAGAAGTGAGCAGCCATCCATGCGCAGCCCACAGGCAACCAGCTAGGATTGAATTACATTGTTGATTTTTTGCATTTTTTTTTGACCATGACCTTCTATTTATGGCAAATGAAACTGCCTTTTCCTATTTAGATGACATAATCTTTCCTCTTATATCAAATTTAAGTTTAAAAATTCAAGAGGCTAGTCATTAAAAATATGCGGTAAATAACGAAACAGGTGGTATGAAGAGATGGCAGGATCCCGAGAGTGGTTTGCAACCGACTGGTGTTTGAGCAACACTGCATTACCTCCATCCCCCTCGCATACACAAGATTTGCTCCATTTTGCAAAATAACCTGAGGCTGCTGCTCACTCCTGAGATCCCAGCAGCTTGGGAGGCTGAGGCAGGAGGATTGCAAGTTCGAGGCCAGCCTCAGCAACTCATTGAGACCCTAAGTAACTGAGCAAGACTCTGTCTCAAAATTTTAAAAATAAAAATAAAAAGGGTTGGGGCTATAAAGTGCCCCTGAGCTCAACCCCTAGTATCAAAAAAAAACTAAACAAAATAAAACCTAAGACTTAGAGCTAGGAGACCCAGACCATAATGCATAATGCTCTGGATTCTAGAGAAATCAGAACGTAGGGGGCCGGTTTCAAGGAGTCATCCCTAGAAATGAACACGGGTAGAAACTCTCTAGCTCCCTACATTTTCTACATATATCTCCAAGCAGGTACCCCCTGCCCAGAATATTCCATGGTCTCCACTGCCTTCAGCCAAGGCCAGCTCCTTCCATGGCACAGCATCCAAGGCCCCTTGCTGTGTGGCTCCTGCCTCCCTCCCGTTCTTATCCACATTGGAGACAGAGGGAATTGGCCTGACGATTGCTTCTTGGGGATGGAGCTAAGGAACTCTCCGTTGAGCTACTGGGCACACAGACGCCTGAGATGGGGCAGAGCGGACAGTGCCGGGGGACCTGTTTAGGAAGGCAAGGGAACGGCACCTCCGTGCCCAGAGCTGAGCTCTTTATACTCCATATTTTGCTTTGAATGCCTGCGCCAGGTGCCAGCACAAATAGAAAATCAATGTCACTTGCTATAGAGAGAAATCAGTTAGAAGTAAAAAAAACAAATAGGATGGACACAGACCAAGATTATTCACCTCTAATTTGATTCTATTTTCTGCAAGACTCACAGTCTTGCTCTAGTTTTGCTAAAAGAGAGCCGGGCTTAGGTGTTAAAGACACAGCCCCAGAAGGAAACCTTCTCCATGGAGTGAGGTGGGGGGAGGCGGTTAAAATATTCATCGCTTCACCCCACACTAGGTATCGTTTCCTACTTCTCTCCACTCAGGGACCCCTGATGCAGGGAGAATATTCGTGCACACCACTGCAGCGCCTGAATTTACCACCTACGTCAGACCCTGGATTATGGTCTGCAGTTAAAATGATCAGTCCCAGGGCATCATCTTGGATGCTCTGGAGGAGGAGCATCCAAGGATAAGCCGGGAATGGGTTGGAGCCTGCAGACCTCCACTCTGCGCTTCGCAGCTGTGTGTCTTAGGGGTGTTTGCAACCTCTCTGGGCCCCGATTTCCCCCATCTGTCATCACCCTGCACTTCCTGGGTTCTCTGAATGGATACCGAACTCTGTATCCAGCACTGATGAGCTCCCTTCCAGCAGGCCTCTGGGGGCAGAGGGAGGATTTCAGCGCATAGCAACAGGGACTCAGGGAGTGTGAGACAGGAACATCTCATGATTTGGGAGTCAGTGCTGGAAAGATGGCAGGGGTGCAAGGGAGTTTGAGAGTTGAACCCAGAGGTAGGAGAGTCTGAAGCTTATGTGAGGGATGAGGATAAGGAGGACAGGTGGGTCTGAGGAATTCCTTCCCTACCTTTTAGGAAATTGATCACTTTGCCCCATTTCCCGGCATCGAAAGGGTGGAGCTTCTCCAGGCCCATGAAGGTGATGTTGTACCGTGGCGAGTACACGATGGGCCAGTGTGTTTCTGGCACATGCTGGTACAGCTGGGTTGCGTGTGGCCTTCCGTGTGCAGAGACAGACACACAGCTGGGTCAGCCCTAGTGTGCAAAGCCTCCCCGGCCCCTGGCCCAGCACCACTAACCCCCACTGCGCAGAAAAGGGCCCCTTAACAACAGAAAAGAGAGGAATCAAAACAGGTCCCTCCTGAGCCGTGGCTGGCTTTCCCTGAACCGGACTGTCACACCGGGGACTGTCCAGGAGATCAAGTGTGCCCAAGGTCACACTTCTGTGGAGAAGCCGGCAGTGCGCTCAGGTGTGTCCGGCTGCAAGGCCTCGGCCCCTCACCCCCTCGCCAGAACAATCACACCCAACAGCCTGGTGGCCCTAGGCCCCGACTGTAAAATCTGCGGCCGTTGCAAGGACTGAACTAATGCATCTAAGGAGCTGGGCACCACGGAAAGCGCAAGGCGGGATTCAAGAGGCCCAAGCCGGAGCCAGGGGGGGCGGTGGTCATTTAGGGCCACGCAGCTGTCCCCCTCGTCAAAACCCCCGCGGCCACCACAGAGGGGCCAGAAATCTGCTCCAGCCGCCGCCACTGCAGTGGCCTCTGCACAGCTGCTGAGGCCTGGGGAAGGGCAGGCGTCAGACCCGCGCACGAAGCCAGCCCCCGCCCCTGCCACCGGTGACAAGGGGCGCAGGGCCGGCGACGCGCACCCGGCCAGGGCGACCCTTCGCCCGCCATGGTCGGGCCCGCACCTGGCAGGCCGGCGGGGGAGCCCGATCACTCGCGCACCAGCCCACAGGGACCTCTGGGGACCCCCCGGGCCGGGCTCGGAGCCCAATCCCGTGCCCCCAACCCGCCTCACTCACATCCCGGGGCCGGGCCCTCCCTGCGCTGGTCGCTGCTCCGCGACCCGGCAGGGCGGGGCGCGGGCGCGGACGGGGCGGGGCCCCTCCCAGGACACGCCCCCGGCCTCGGCCTCCTCCGCTGGGGAGGCGGAGCTCCGACAGACTCCGCCTCTCCCGTGTCTGCGCCTGCGTCACAGAGGGTTGAAATCCCGCGCAGAGCTCGACCGCGGGAAGAAAGCCACGCCCCCAATGCCCATCAAAGGCAAAGCCCCACCCTCAGCAGGAGAATCCCCAATAGAATCCCAGATCGCTCGGAAAGCCACGCCCCCGAGAGGGCGGGCCGCGTAGGAGTTCACCCCGGCGCGTCGTAGGGAGGTGGGGCGCGCGGCGGCGTCCCGCCCAGGAGGCGTGGCCACCCTGTGCCCGCCCCCGCCCCGCCACTCTTTCGGCGCCCGGGCAGGTTGGGTAGAAACCGAGACCGCGAGGTACAAGCACCTGCTCTCCCGGTGCGCGACGCCGGGCGGCGCCGCGGGACTTCCAGCCGGCGTCAGCGCTTCTGGACCTTTGTTTCCACCCGGAACTGTAGGGGCGGCGGGGATCGCTGTGGCCTTACCACCTGTGACTTAGGGAAAATCCTGATGTCGCTGTTGATCCGAGGCCACACAGGCGCCGGCCAGGAGTGCAGCCCTCCACCCCCGTCCTGTTTCTCGGCAGCTGACTTGGGACAGGCGCTCCCCGCAGTCACACGTGCCCTCCGAGCCTTGGTTTCCTTTTGTAGATCAGGCCCGGGGATCCAGTCTGCAGGGTGCACTAGGGTATGAATGCACGTTCCCCTGTTCCCACCCCCCACGACACCTCAGGAAGCAGAGACAAGCCCCAGCGACAGCTGGGGACATCCGTTGGGGCTGGAACCTGTACGGGGCATCCAACAATAGGACTTCAGAGAACGCAGACAATGGGCCTCTCTGTTCCCTGGCTCCTTCCACCAACCACACAGAAGCAGCTGACCAGAGGGCTGCCAGGAGCAGGCAGCTGGGATCCCTGGTGGCTCTGGGTTGTGGGTGTGACACAGGAAAAGGGCACAGGCCTTTGAAGAGTATTCCACACTTGGCTGCATGATGGCATTTGACTGAAGGGTCCCCAGCATCACCCAAACTTTATCATGACATTCAAGCCTGAATTAAACCCAGACTAGGCTAACCTGCCACCACAGAGGCCCAGGGCGAGTTCCTTCAGCCCTCTGGTTTTGTCATTTCTGCCCACCTAACTCGTGGAGAAGTTGAGAAAATGAAAAGATGACATCAACTATTAAGAGACTAGCCAGGCCGGAACGGTGGCTCGGCGTTTACAGCGCTTGCCTGGCATGCACGAGTACGTGGGTTCGAACCCCAGCACCATGCACACAACAAAGTGTCAGAGAAATGAAAGCCACATGAAAAACTTAGAGTTTATTCCCTCTCTCTCCTCCCCTCACTGTCCCTCTTTCCAAAGAAAGGAGCCGGTCAAACCTGGTGACCAGGTGATGCCCAGAGGGATAAGAAATCACTGCATCCAGCCGGGGGCGGTTGCGCACACTTGCCATCCCAGTGACTCTGGAGGCTTAGGCAGGAGGATCACCAGTTCAAAGCCAGCCTCAGAAACTTAGTGAGGCCCTAGCAACTTACTGAGATCCTGTCTCAAAATAAAATTTTAAAAAAAGGGCTGGGGATGTGGCTCAGTGGTTAAGCACCCTGGGTTCAATCTTTGGTACCAAACAGTGGAAAAAAAGAGAAATCATTGCTTCCGTTAGAACCTCCTGGGTACAACTTTTAGAGTCTCAGCCTCAGCCTCAACCAGGTGAGTTAGACAGGATCTCTGGAGACAGGCAGGGATGCTTGGACACCTGGGTCAGGTGAAATCATCATGCCCTGCTCTGGGCTCCACCTCCAAGGACTGGGCCCTGAGGAGCTCTGGCACCATGGGAGCTCGTTAGCCACATGTCGTCAAGGACGAATATCACGCACACACTCAGGTTGTCCCCTGATGGAGAGAGACATCCAAGGACGCACGATGCATGCACAGGGACACACTGAACGAGTGTGTCCCCACACCCCAGTGCCATGACCGTCACCCCGACAACTTCCAGTCTTGCTTCCCCTGATCATCCCCAGGTGAAAGTGTGGTCCCCCAAAACACTGCGTGTTTTCACTGCTGTGCCCTTTCCCTAAAAAGGAAAGTCCCTGGTGATGCTGGACACTGGGATCCTTTGACTGAATGAGAATAGAAAGGAAATCGAGTCAGACAAGGGAACAGTCAGGCAGGGCTTTTATTGAGGCTTTTATTTAGGAAGGGAGACATGGCTCTGACAAGATGTCAGACTGGCTCCTTGAACAAAAGAAGGGAGCTGTGTGTTGATTACTTTGGGAATGTGGATCAGCCTCACATGCTCAACTCAAGTATTGTCCTGCACTAAAATAAGTTACTGCAGCCTGCATGGTGGTGCAGGTCTGTCAGTCATCCCAGCAGCTCAAGAGGCTGAGGCAGGAGGATCATAAGTTCGAGGCCAGCCTCAGCAACTAAGCAAGGCCCTAAGCAACTGAGTGAGACCCTGTCTCAAAATAAAAGTAAAAAGGGCTGGGGATGTGGCTCAGTGGTTAAGAGGCCCTGGGTTCAATCCCTGACACACACACAAAAAAAAAAAAAGAAAAGAAAAGAAAAAAGAAATATTAATGTATACATATTAAAAATATGTCTATTAAATATATATAAAGGATATGAACACACGGGACAGTGTAGCTTAGTGATAGAACAGGTGTTTAACATTCATGAGGTCCTGGGATCAATTCACTATACCAAAAAAAAAATTAGAGATCTTGGAAGGGGCCTGGTAAATGAGAAGTCTACTCCTGTCACATGCAGAAGACACGGAAATGAATGCCCACGAACACTCGTCTCTTCAGGATACATGCACACGCACACACACAGTATCAAGGTCTTTCTCACCAAGCCAGCCTTCATTAAGGCGCCCACAGCCCTCTCTTAAAAATTAAGCTTTAGGGCTGGAGCGGTGGCTCAGTGGTAGAGCACTGGCCTGGCATGTCCAGGGTCCCGGGTTCGAACCCCAGCACTGCATACAGAAATCAATCCAGGAAAAACGAACCAGGGAAAAAAAGTAACATTAATAAAAGAAATGAACCTCAGCCAGCTGCCTCTATACCTGCAGAGCCTCCTCTGGACCTGTTACTGATCGCTCACTTTGCTATTTCAGAGGAGCCGGTCCCCTCACCCAGGCCCCTGTCCCCAGGCTCAAGAGCAGCAGGAAGACATGGAGCTGCACCCGGAAGACCGGGGCCAGCCAGACACAGCCGCTGCTCCTTAGAGCCAGCCACATGCCCTGCATGCACCCCAGCAGCGGGAGGGGAAACTGAGGCCCAGAGGAGCAGTCGGGTCCTCTGGAGAACCACACAGCACCGCAGGCATGGAGAACGTTTTTCTGGAATGCATAAAACTTCAAAAGGTTTTCTTTTTCTGATATACAAAAGTGCAAAATAAAAAAAAAATTTTTTAAATGAAAACGGCTTGCAGGACCATCACACAGATAATCCCTGCGGCATTTTTAAAATAAAGTTAATGCATGCGTATGCGGAGAAAATTCAAACTGTTCTGAAGGATTATAAAAGGATAACTAGAACCTTCGTTTCTATCTCGGTTGCTCTCCCCAGAGATGATCAATCCTTGCATTTCCTTCCTGAATATATTGGCATCCTAGCATTTTTTTAATCTATAAAAAGAGAATCTGGGGGCTGGAGTGTGGCTTAGTGTAGAGCATTTTCCCAGCATGCTGAGTACCCGGGTTTGAACCCCAGCAGCATATGCACAACTACGCATTGAAAAAACAGAAACCAGATGAAAAAATAAATAGAGTTGATTCTCTCTTCTCCCTCCCCACCGCTATCTCTTTTAAAAACCTATTTGGATCCTAATTTTAAGAAATCATCAGTCTAAAATGCTTTAAATGTATTTAGAAAGTAAATAGTGTTATATATTTGCTGGAAGAAAATTGGAAATACAGGTAGGATGAAAGAAAAAACATAATTGCTGAAGAAAAAAATTAAAATGTAAAAAGATTCAAAGAACATTTAAGAGGTTCATTTCTTAAACATTTTTTTTCACCTGAATTTCAGATTGTTTCCTTAAATAGAATCAATAGTGAGGAAATATTGAAAGGCCTTTGATGCATCTTATCAAACAGCATTTCACAAATACTAACCCAATTTGTATTTCCCAGAACATCCTGAGAGGACCTTGGTTACCTCTACAAGATGAGGACATCCTATGCCTCAGATTATAAAGCTCTTCAAGCAGAAGGAAGTCCTTTCTCCTGTGCATACTGTACATTGTCAGAAGCCCAGAAGGATCTAGGAAGGAGGAGCAGCCACAAGAATGTAGGCAACATAAAATGCATGTATCAGTAAGCTACTGCTGCATAACAAATAACCCCAAGACTTGAAGTTGTAAAACAAAGAATGCATTATTTCTTATACAAAGAATGCATTATTTCTTATGAGATCATCAGGCTGCTGAGTGGTTCCACTACTCTGGGCGGTGCTTGGCTGATCTTGGCTGCGTCTGTTGGCGGGTCAGCCTTAGCAGGACAATCCTACCTTCTGAGTTAGTTGTGCATTAACGCAAAGCTTTTGTACGGTTCCAACCTGCTCCGCGCAAGCGTGACCAAGATTCAAAGAGATGGAATCACAACCATCAAGGGCTCTTTCAACTCCTCATTGGGTTAGATTTCTTTGAAGTCATGTGTCCAAGCCCACAGCAGCCGTGTCAAAGGGAAGGTACCAGCAAGGGACATGAATATGGGTAAGCAAGAATAATTGGAGCCATTACTGAAATCACCTCCCAGAAGCGGCATCCTCAGCAGATGGGACCACGGTCTCCATGGGAACCAGCAAGGCCCACTCCTGAGCCCCAGATGGTACCCAAGATATCTCGGTGGAGGCTGCTGACCTCCGTCCACGCAGGACTTGGCTCCACGTTCAATCCCTGCAGAGCGGACACTGTGGGGAAAGCAAGCAGGGAGTCCTTGAATGGGCACCCTGGAGTCGTGGGATTTCGGAAGAAATAAAAATCAAAGAAAGGAACCATTGATACAGAGCTGTTTACAGAACAGAATTCCAGTCCACTACAACTGAGAATAACTGGCCTTTGGTGGGTTGCAGAGAGGGCAAAAAAGACATCAGGAGTTACCAGGAATTTTTTTTTGCGTGGTGGAGGGAAATGATCTTTTTATTCCCTGCCACCCGCCACTTTGAGGCCAGCAGGATCCTTAAATATCAGCCACACTAATGCCCTCGTTTCACAGCTGAGAAACAGCAGCCCCGAGAGGTTAACCGGCTCCTTGGAGGCTGCACCGTGCGCTCAGGCAGCGTCTGAAAATCTGAGTCCCTGTTCTCACTGCGGCGCTGGGTGACTGCTGGGGTTTGCTGCAAACATTCAGATTGCTCCTTAATTGGAGTCTCCCGCTTAATTAGTGCTTCCTGAGCACCTCGTGCCGCCTGCTTCTAAGTCTCAATCAACGCTATCATCTCTAAATCGCTGGGACCTAACTGTTCTTGTCGCCTCCGCATGGTGATCCACGTCAGGACAGCAGGACAGTTGGGGAGGGGACAGGGACAAGCAGGCAGCCTTGGCAGAGGGAGAGCATCTGTTCTCACCACCACCCGCCGTTCCAGGGACCTCACAGGGCTTCCTGGCCCGGATCCGGGGGAGGGAAACAGGCAGAGGCCCATACTGCACGTGAACCAAGTCCCCGTGTCACAGTGGGAAAAAACTCTGTCCTTCCCTGGGTCTCAGAGACACTAAAAGTGTCCCCCAAGTGAGTGTTACCAGGTTTAACAAATTGCAAGATAGTGCTACGTTTGAAGTTTATAAAGCAATAAATCATTGTTTTAGCATAAGTATATCTCAGGCCATATTTGGAATGTACTTATACCCCTCCCAAATTGTTCTCATCTAAAGTTTACATTCAGCTAAGTATCTTGTATTTTATCTGATAATTTGAACCCAAATGGAAAATGCTGTTCTGCTCTGGCCGAAGGAGACAACATGATAAAGCACACAGAGTGGAGGCTGGGAATAGCAGGCAGGGTGGAGGCTGGGGAATAGCAGGCAGGGTGGAGGCTGGGGACTACGCAAGCCTGGATATGAAGCCCATTCTGCCATCTGGGCAAGTCATTTCACCTCTCTAAGCCTCAGTGTCCTAAGTTAGAACATGGTAGTGCACACCTGTGCAGCTTCAGCTATGCGGAGGCTGAGGAAGGAGGATTGCAAGTTTGAGGCCAGCCTCCACAATTTATGGAGACCTTGTCTCAAAGTTAAATAAAAACCGTTGAGAATCTATCTCACTGGCAGAGTGCTTGCCTAGCATGCGTGAGGCCCTGGATTCAGTCCCCAGCACTGCAAAAGAAGAAAAGAAGAGGGGTATGCAATCCCTTGTTAGTAATCTCTCAAAAGAAAGGACATAATTAAAATTCCTTTATACACTGGAAAGTGTGCTATAAACTTGAACATTTATTAAGAATTACTGTATGCAGTATATGCCACCAAATACCATGGGAAATGGAGATAGGGCATTTGGAAGGACATTTGTAAGAACAGAATATAAAAGCCTGAGCCTACCTCCTTTTCTCCTCCTCCTCCTCCCGCTCCTCCACCTCATTATTATTGTTGTGATTATTATTATTATTATTATTATTATTATTTAGTACTGGGGACTGAACCTGGGCACTTCACCACTGAGCCATATCCCCAGTCCTTTCTATTTTTTATTTTGAGACAGGGTCTCGCTAAGTTGCTTAGGGCCTTGCTAAGTTTCTGAGGCTGGCCTCCGACTTGCGATCCTCCTGTCTCAGCCTCTAGAGTTGCTGGGATTACAGGTGTGCAGCTCCGTGCCCAGCACGCAAATCCCTTCTGAGGCTGAAGCTGGTGCTGAAGCTCTCTGAATACTGCTAAGTCGATGGATAAAAGAAACTCTAAGTCAGGAGCCACCAGGGGCCACGTTTGCTGTCAAACAGGAAGAGCCTGCTTGAGAATGAGGCTGACTCATCTGGAAGTCATCTGGGGAAACTGAGGGAGACGAGGTCCCAGGATCTCTCTCTGGGCCAGGCTTGGAGCCAGTTCAACGCCTGCGTAGTCCGCTCTGGAGTCAACTCATTCCTCTGTGCCTGTTTGAACTTGATTTTCTCTCTGTTGACACTGCTCCAATGTCCCCCCAGCTGTCCCCAAGGAGCTCAACAGAGCGAAGACTCGGGAGAGACATTACACCCACATCTAGTGGCTTGGCCAACTGGACGGAAGCACGATTTGATTCAGTCCTTGAACTCTGACCTCCCCAGCCGCCATTGTCACACCAACGTCACAACAGCCTCACGAGAGTCATTAGAGGTCCAAAGAGCCGCTGGGTGCAGCAGGCCTGAAGAGTCTCACTTGAGAATCCCAAGAGCTTTGCACATTGTGGGTGATCTGAGTGGGGCTTTTACCCAGCGGGCTGGGTCCCACGTCCCACTTCTGCCCCCAAGCTCGCCCCTTTGATGGCCCTCAAGTCTCAGCTTGTGCCCTCCACCCTGACTCCCTAGCTGGAGCAGCCCTACCTACTCAGTCACCTCTGCGCCCTGAGAAATGGGCTCCGCTTCCATCCTCAGCTTCTCTTCCTAGCCCTCTGCTGTTCATGCTGCCACACCTTGGGTTTAAATGTCCCCTGAAGGCCCGTGTGTTAAAGGTGATCCCCATCTCACGGTGTGATTGGGAGGTGGTGGGCTCTTTAAGAGGTGGAGCCTAATGGGAGGAAGTCAGGTCACAGGGATGTGTCCTTAAGGTGATATTCCACCCCCCCACCTGTCTTGCTTCTTGGCCACCATGTTCCCTGCCACAGGCTCAAAAGCAGTTGGATCAAGTGACTACAGACCAAAACCTCCGAACTGAGCCAAATAAACTTTTCGTGTTTTTAAGCTGATTCTCTCAAGCATTTTGTTTGAGTAATGGAAAGCCATGGCTTTCCTGCTCTGTTCAAGCCTGTCATTAAGTTGTTCGATTTCTATTGAAACAAAGGCCCCTGCCAGCCCCTGAGACACGTGTTCCTCATTCTTCTCCCCCAGTCAACACTGATTCCGTCCCCTGACAGGTGCTGGAGTGCTTTGGAGCTCAGGGAGCATGCTGGGATGTCTTTGGTGGCAATGGGACCAGTTCAAGCCTAAGCTGAGCTTGCCCTGGGATTGGGGTTGTCCAAGCACAATTTGATGATTTGGGGACTACGGCTGGAAGTGCACATGAGAGTAAAACCAGAGCCATCAGCAATGGGGAGCAGGACAGAGCCCCCTCAAAGGATCTGAGCCATTAAGACGCAGCACTAGGTGGCCCACTTAAGTCCTCACTAAGTTGCTAAGGCCAGCTTTGAACTTGCGATCCTCCTGCCTCAGCCTCCCAAGCTAAGTTGCTGAGGCTGGCTTTGAACTTGCGATCCTCTTGCCTCAGCCTCCCCAGCCTCTGGAATCGCATGGACGGTGATGAACAGAAGTGCCAGGTGGCAGGGACAGGAGCAATCTAACCAAAACCAAGCCTGGACTCCAGGCTGTGGGTGTAGCTCAGGGGTGGGGCACCTGCGTGGCACGCAAGGTCCTGGCTTCCCTCCCCAGCACTGCAAAAAGGCAGAGAAAAAACTCCTTGAACTGTTCTGAATGTTACGGACTCCTTTGAATCCGCTGAATCCGCCACAGTCTTCCCAAATGCAAGAACAGAAGCAATCGTTATCTTGTGTCTGCAGCCTCAAGTCTGTTCCAATTTGGAAAATGAGAAGCCTTCTCGTAGCCCCAGGTCACTACATGAAGGAGAAATCATGCCCCTCACTTTAATTTTGTGGTTGTTAATTGTCTTGGCAATGAGGGTTTTTTTTCCTCTTTCTTTTAGGCACGACGTCTACCTAAGTTTCTCTTTTCCTTTGCTCATTTGCTCCCAGATCCGTAGAGCTATAATTGACTACAGAGTCATGGGCTTGACTGTTGGGATAAGGCCTAATTATCTCCCATTTAAAATAGGGAGTGGTGGCCAGGGGTGGTGGCACACGCCTGTAATCTCAGAGTCCTGGGAGGCTGAGGCAGGAGGATCGCAAGTTCAAAGCCAGCCTCAGCAAGTTAGCGAGGCCCTGAGCAAATTAGCAAGATCTTGTCTCCAAGTAAAAAGAGGCTGGAGATGTGGCTCAAGGGGGTCAATCCCCAGTACCAAAAAAACCCCAAAATGACCCAAATAGTCCTCACGAGTCACCCGCCCCCGAATGGTCCATGCCTTCTGAACATGACCAGGCCAGGGAACAAGCTGCCAGCACTCGAACCCTTGGGGGAGACAAATCACATCCAAACCATAGCACTGACCTTCCCGTCCTCCCCAGGAGGCAGGTAGACATTAACCAAGGTGACCACGGTCCAGCTCAGAAGATGAATGAAGACGAGGGAGAAGACAGCTAGTACCACCCCCTCAGAGACTTGCCTGGTTTCTGTCTTGTTTTGTGCTGGGGATTAAACTCAGGGGCACTTAACCACTGAGCCACATCCCCAGCCTGGTTATTATTATTGTTATTATTATTTTATTATTATTATTATTTTGAGACAGAGCCTTGCTAAGTTGCTGAGGCTGGCTTTGAACTTGCGATCCTCCTGCCTCAGCCTCCCCAGCTAAGTTGCTGAGGCTGGCTTTGAACTTGCGATCCTCCTGCCTCAGCCTCCCAAGCCTCTGTAACCTGCTGCCTGGTTTTAAGAGTCTCCACGTGGGGTTACGAGCATCTCAACTCTTCATAGGCTCCCCAGGTGAATCCTGGGTGCCCCCACACCTGGGAACCGTGGCAGAAGGCAGGACACCCGTGAAAGGGCTCCTCGTACGTGCAGCACCATTGTTCTGGAAGAACCCCCACTGGTGGTCTCCGAGCTCATTCAGTTATCAGAGGCCCCTCACCTTGGCCCTCTGCCCCGGTCCCATCCTCCCAGGTGGTTTCAGAGCCTCCTCCCCATCCGCCATGGGCCCCGCGTGTGCTCCACCATCTACTGGTTTGGAGCGGCTCTCATTTCCCTTCTCACCCTGCCAACTGTGGGCTATCGGGGCAACTGTTCTGCGTTTTTCTTTTCTTATGCATGAAATGGGAATGGCGATCCGCAAGGTGTTAGGAGGACACAACGGTGGCCAAACATGGGCACCCAGTAAGCTGGGACGCGAGTGGCTTTAATTGATTCAGTATTGAAATTGCGGTGCAAAGGGCCGGAGCGGTGGCTCCACGGGAGAGCGCTTGCCTGGCAGGCACCAGGACCCGGGTTTGGTCCCCAGCACCGCATGCACAGCTAAGTGTTGGGGAAAAAAAAAACAGATAAAAAAACAAAATGAACTCTCTTTCTCTTTTAAAAAAATTACAATGCAAAATAATTCCAGGGAGGTGGTATCGTGCACAGATCTTAAGTGTACAAGCACGTGTTCCATCACCAAAGTAAGATCTAGAACCTGTCCATCATTTCAGAAATTAGTTGTCCCTTTCCAATGGTGTTCCCTTTCCACTAGAGGACACCGCTGCGACGGATTCCTGGAGCGTGCTCTTGAACTAAGTTCAAGGAATCACTTAGTTCCATTTATGTGCCTGCTTCCTTCCTTTCTCCCCACTCCCTCCCTTCCTCCCTTCCTTCCTTCCTTCCTACCAGGGATTCAACTGGGAGGCACTTAACCACTGAGCTGCATCCCCAGCCCTTTTTATTTTTTTATTTTGAGACAGGGACTCACTGAGTTGCTTAGGGCCTCTCTAAACTGCTGAGGCTGGCCTCTAACTTGCAGTCCTCCTGCCTCAGCCTCCCAAGTTGCTGGGATTACAGGCATGTGCCACCATGCCCAGCTCCTTAGGGCCTTGCTAAGTTGCTCAGGCTGGCCTTAAACTTTCAATGCTCCTACCTCAGCCTCCCCAGGGATTGCAAGCGTGAACCCAGCTATGCCTGGTTTCTTCACTCAGCACTGTGTGGATGGGATTTATTCTTGTCTTCTCCTTTCGCAGCAGTTCGCTCGGTGGCTTTGCTGATAAGTATTCAATTTTGTGAATACAGCACTGTTTATGCATTCTCCTGCTGATAGACATTTGGATTATGTCCAGTTTGGAGTTATTTTAAATCACGCTCCCACGGACATGAATGCGCGAGATTTTCTTTGTGAATGAATCATTCTCCTTGGGTTGCTCGGGTCATAATTTTGTTGAACTGCACACGACGCTGCCAAGCAGTTCTCCAAATCCGTGTATCATTTCAGACTCCCACCAGAAATGGACGAGAGCTGCAGAGCTGTCCCAGAGCCCTGGCAACACCTGGCGCAGTGACTCTTTTGCGCCCCGGCTCTTCCAGAGCGTGGGAAATGGGGTCTCACTGCGGGGTTCTTTTCCATTTCTCTAACAACTAGTGAGGGTGGATACTTTTTTATGTACTTGATGACTTTGTTTTTTTAAAGAGAGAGGGACAGGAGAGAGAGAGGGAGGGAAAGACAGAATCAATTTTATTTAGCTTTTCTTGGACTTTTGTTGCTGGGACGCTTCATTGAGTACGTGGTGCTGGGATTTGAACCCGAGTAACCGCTGAGCGGGTGAAGGCTCGGGGGAGGATTTGCTGGCGGGGAGGTTGGGGAATCCGAGCCTCTGAGAACCGAGAATTGAAAGTCTGCGCGCTCCGCTCGGTCATCGCGGAGACGGGGACTTTCCCTGGGTTTAGCTCCTGGGGCGCAGAGGTGCTCGGCTCCCCGGGTTCAGTCTTAGGGCCAGCAGTGGGGAGGCC